>JAJLWT010000073.1:0-40651 GCA_030570835.1 Suhomyces tibetensis
AACAACAACAACAACAACAACAACAACAACAACAACAACAACAACAACAACAACATCACCACCACCCCCACCCCCATCCTGCCAAGAACCCACCACCAGCAGCTGTCCAATACCCCAACCCATTGGCTGCACCCAAACACCACCAGCCAACACCACTGCCCACGTACTCCCAGACTCCACAACCCACCGGCCACAGACCAGCATACTCGAGCTCTCTGAGCACGGCAGGATCTCTGACTCACACATTGGCACCGCCCCCAGTAGCACAACAGCCATACTCACCAATGCTTAAGCAGCAGCAGCAACAGCCTTCAAAGCCAGTGCCACAGCCGGCCCAGCCAGCCCAGCACCAATACCCACACCAGCCGGCCGCAAATGGGCACCCGGCATATCCAGCAGCATCCCCATCGGGGTACCCACCACCACCACCACCACAGGGGTACCCACCAGCAGGGTATCCCCATTCCCAAGGACCGCCCCATGGGTACCCACCAGCAGCCGGACATCCCCCACCAGCAGCAGGGCATCATCCAGCATCACCAGCAGTCGGGCATCCTGCACCCCCCGCCGGATACCCACCGGCGCAGTACCCGTACCCATACCCCAACTACTACCAGCCAGGCTACGATCCCAGCTACCCTCCGGCCACGTCCCCTCCAATGGGATACCCACCGCCGCCCGCAGGATACTATCCTCCGCCCGCAGGCTACTACCCACCGCCAGGCCAACAGCCCCAGCCCCACCGGACTGCGCCCGGAGCCAAGCCCAGCACCAGCGACGTGGCGATGATGGGCATGCCGAGTGGAGGAAAGTACAACAAGAATAGAAGTAACAACAAGGCCAACTTGAGAGCGGCGTTCAACCAGGGTACGTTTGGAATATGAGAGAGCGAAGACAAACAGCAATACAGCCGGAGACTAAAGGAAGAACAGTAGTGAAGTAGGAGCAAGACTCGAGGGGAAGAGATGCCGGTGATTTAAAGAGGTCAGCCAATACAAAAAACTGGTTGATATCGATCTGGGAATCGACAATGGGAGTGTTGATGGTCTCGAGAGGACGACGTGGAAGTGGGACTGCCCCATTTCCGTGCCCTGCTTACTACTCGGTATGCCGTCTACATTGGTATACTCAGTCAATAAATAGTTAATAAATAAATGATAAATAAGAAGCTAGGAACAAGTAAGAAGATCAAAGACCAGATGAAGGTCAGATCAGATCAAAGACCAGATCAAAGATCGCATCAGAGATCAAGACCAGATCTAAGACCAAGAACAAGACAACCAGAATGGAATGCTCTAAGACACCCCAAATGACAGAGCCACCGGATTCAATCCTCTGATGGCATAAAGAGACATGAACATGAAATGACGGCAGGAGAGCAACAGACGATCTCCGCTACAGAACAACGGCAGCGACCAATACTCCGACAGCGACCTAATACTCCGACAACCGCAACTTCTTGCCAATCTCCCGTACCGAGAACCCACTGTTGTTCCGATGCAAGAACGGCGGCTCTGGACTGGCGCCTCTCGACTTGATGTCGTCCTCGCCCATGTCAAAGTAGCCGTAGCCCCCCAAGAGGGTCAGGAGATGGCTGCGAGGCACGCTGGAGACGATCTGGGGTGGTGGAGCGGTGCCGGCGGACTTCTTCTCGCGTTCAACCTGCTCGAAGATCCGCGAGATCTCGTTGAAGTAGCTCTCGAGCGTCACTAGGAGTCTTTCGGTCTGTCTGTGCTTCGACGAGGCACAGATGGAGATCGAGTCGTCCTTGATGATGTAGCCGATACCGAAGCCATGGGGCGACACCGGGCCGAAACCAAAGAGCCGGAGCGACGGGTTGCCACAGTTGGAGGTCGAAAGAATGGTGTTGTTGAGCTTGTCCCAGCCAGAGTCGGCGAAGATGGCCGGCAACTCCTGGAGATTGGCCTCGGGCTTGTCTGAAGCCGAGTGGTGGCCCACCACCGTCTTCTCGGACGACGTCCCGACGTCGTCCTCAGCGGTGTCGGCATGTTGCGCCTGCTCCGAATCATCGACGTACCGTCTCCAGATACAGAACAACGCATACAAGTGCCGGTCGATGCCCTTGCCCTGCGAGCACCGCTTGGTCTGGGTCGAATGCTGCAGGCAGGCGTCCGAGAGGTACCGCAACTTGTCGGCGTTGGGCACGGCCGAGTCGAAGAACTTGCGGACAAAGAGGTTGGACTGCTGGCTGACGGTCCGAATGGCCTCTGTGCGGCCGTGGAAGAACTGCTTCGTCATCGCTGGCTCGTAGGTACATTCGACCTTACCGTAGAGAGCGTAGTTGGCGGCCTGGAACGCCATCTGCACAAAGGCATCGGGGGAGAACCGCATCTTCTTGATCCACGACGAGCCGTAGTTCTTGAACTCCAAGTGCTTGAACTCGTTCTGGTTGATGAGATCACTCAAGCGGGTCTCGCCGAACCGGAGCGAGAGCGAGAGGTCCGGCGTGAGGTCCCACTCCAACTTGCGGGGGATGGTGACCAACGCATGGCGGTCGTCCTCGCTGGCAGGCCGGCCCTGTTTCCAGAGCGATGGTGCGTTGGTATTGATGGACTGGGCAAACGAGAGAATCAGGTCGGTGTAGATGTCCGACACAAACCGTAACACGGTGTGGCCGTCGACACCGGTGTGCTCGAAGTTGATGCCGGCCTTTCCGTTCTTGGTGACGATGATCTGGAGCTTGTCGTACCACCGGTTGGTGCAGGTTCCGACCTGGATCCCCTTGTCGAGAATGGACAACCCACAGAGCATATTCTTCGAGAGCTGCGACAAGTCATTGACCTCGATGTCGTCCAAGCAGAGCACAAAGAGCGCCGAGTCGACGGTGGCAAGGATCTCGCTGTTGGTGGCGTTGCTCTGGAGGCTCGACCGCACCCCGGCCCACACCCGTCTGTTCTCGGTGGTCAACACCCCAAACGACGACTTGGCGACGTCCATGGGGTGGGTGCTGAGCGAGTCCTGCACGATCAACCGGAAGTTGGTCAGCAATTCCTGGTCGGAGAGCAAGAGGTTGTTGCTGCTGTCCAACACGTCGAACCAGTAGAACTGCGACTTGCTCATCACCACGATATGGTTGGAGGTGGCGTCGGTCTGCATCACACATCCGTCGCTGGTGGGGATCCGCGACGCCCCAAAGAGCTTCGAGTACTGGTACATACAGAGCGGCTGGCCGTTCCGCATGGTGTCGGGGGCCAACGTCTCGTTCTTGAGCGCCTGGATAAACTTCAACGACGACAACGTGAGCAGGGTGGCCCGCTTGATCTGCGGACTGAACGCCGCCAGCTCGTGGTTGAACGGGTCGTCCTCCAAGAGGAAGAACGGGTTCAAGTTCAACACCACCGGACTGTCGTAGTTGAGGTACGAGTCGTACCAGAACTGTTCGATGTACGAGTTGCGGGTCTTGGAGTAGCTGCGGAGCTCGCTGTCGAGATAGCCACCGGTGCCCAGCTTCAAGAACGCCTGTACTGCCGTCACCGTGTTCTGGTGCTCCGATTCGGTCTGGAGCGGCTTGAGGATCTCTAGGTAGTTGGTGCATGTTTCCTGGAGGTCAGGAATGGGCAAGCTGGCGAGCTTGTCCTGGAGTTGGTATGTCATTGTGAAGAGGGGGGGCAGCAAAATGGTGATGGTTTCGGAGTGAAGTTTCGGGGATCAGGGAGATTTATATCTGGCCCAAATCTGGGGTACGTCCGGGTAACGGCCCGCTCCGGTGACCCAAGAGGGACGAGAGGTTAAAGTCCGAGCACGCGCGATTTAATTACGACACTCCGAGTGGGTGAAATCCGGGGGACGGCCGGACGGCGGCGGGTGTGGCGGTGGGCCTGCCGGCCGGAAGTGAGCGCTTCCGGACGAGTTCCGGGGGCGGCGACGCCGCCATAACAATACGACGCTCGGAGTTGAGGTGCGCCCGCCCCACTAATACCGAACATCCAACAATGCCAATGATGCTGATAGGCCTACATGCAGAACACAAAGCAGTCACCACTGCAGCGCCACGACCGGTGTCTTAACCCCGTGGGTAGCCAATGATCAAAGGGGCTAGCTACAATGCTGACTCGTCGATGCTGACTCGTCGATACAGCATGGATGCCCACAGCTGACTCGGTTGTTTGCTACTGACTACATGCGACGGGTGTGCTGATAATTACGTAGGTGATGTGGTGGGTGGTGTGGTACAAGGGCTTGACGATTACGTATGTGTATTGACTCTGGCTGGGGGCTACATACTCCGCGGAAACACCTAGCGACTGTTCCGTGACACTTCCGCTATGATCTGCCTCTCCTTCTCTTGATATCCCCTTATATCTGTCTCCTTATCTCTCCCTTTCGTCCTTTCGTGCTTATCTCTATCTTGATACTTCTCTATATCGTCCCTCCCTCTCCCTCTCGACCTCCCCCCTGTCTCTCCCTCTCAATATCCTGCGGCTTCGCCCAACTTGCGCCAGTAGTCGCTCACTCCCTCGATCCGTGGACCTTCGGATCTCTTGATCGCATTCATCGCGCTAAAGGCCGCTCCTGCTATCATGTCATGACCAAGGCTCTCTAACCGTGCTGTCATATTCTGACCTGCAACAATGCCATGCTCCTGATTGAAGATGGTAAAGTTTTCCACCTGGATCGCTTCCGGAATCAACTGATGATGTAATCTAGGAAACGCCATCAGCTCCAATAACGTATGGTTCAAGTAATACACCCGTATGATCGCTTGTAGAATGGCGGTGGGAATTCTAGAACCGCCAGCCGCCCCGATCAACAGATGGGTTTCGTTGGTGATCCCGTCCACGATGATGGTGGGCGAAATCGACGATAACGGCCTCTTGTAGGGCTCGATGAAGTTGAACACAGAGGGAGACAACCCAAACGAATTGCTCACGTTTGGCTGTGAAAAATCATCCATTTCATTGTTCAAAATGATCCCGGTACTTGGATCAAGCACCAACGACCCAAATCCCAAATTGACGGTGGTGGTCATATCCACGGAATTGCCATTTTCGTCCATCACCAGAAAATGGGCAGTGCCCTTGGGTTCGACCATTTCAAACTGCGGCTCGTAATTCCGCCACTCAAACGTCTGATTGTCGGAATACTGTCCATTTTCGACAATCTGGTCGATCCAGTCAGTTCCCGTGTATTTTTCGGTCAACTTCTGCTTCTGTCCCGAGCCGAGAAGGTCTCCGAAATGCGTTCTCACCGCCGCCATCCACTTGAAACTCTCCACCATCTTGTGTGTGGTCAAGAGATCGTCGTCCTCGTCGACGTTGTAAACCTTATCGAAAAAGTTAAGCCCTGCCAATAACGCGGGGCCCGAAGAAACCCCATTGGTGGAATAAACCTTGAACTGTCTATCACGAATGTTCAAATCCAACTCAACTGGGGTCTCGACCTTGACTTGATAATTGTCGAAATCTTGACTGGACACAATGCCATGGAAATCCTTGATAGTGCCCACCAAAGAGTCTACAATGGGCCCTTGAGGATCGTAGAAAATAGCACTACTGCCATTGTTGGCGATAAGTTCTAAAGTATCTGCCAACTGTGGCCTTCTAATGAGGTCGCCCTCTTCCACCAAGGACCCGTCTTCTTTGAAAATAAAGCCCCAGTTGTCCTGGATCGCCGGAATCCGCGAAAACACCAACTTATATTCCAACTTGACCACATACGCAAACAACTTCGAACATGCAAACCCGTCACGATTCAACCTAACCACCGGATCCACCAACTGCTTCCAGCTTATCCGGCCAGAACCGTGGCGCTGATAAAGCTCGTCCAAGCCCTTCAACTCGCCAGGAGTAGCAACGGCCATGCCCCCGATAATCGAATAAAGAGGATAATCCTTATACATCTCCTTGGAGGCAGCACCAGGAGCTGCTTCTCGCGCATCGATACTCACCACGTCGTCCTGATTCTTGCTGAGGATATACGCCCCGCCCCCGATCCCAGAAGAATGGGAATTCACACTGCCGATACATAACGCTACCGTGACAGCAGCATCGGCAGCATTGCCGCCGGCGAGAAGCACCTCGCGCCCCATCGCCGAACACAACGGAACGTCGCTGGCCACCATGGCATGCTTCCCCAAATGTAAATGTTTTTCGCTAGGCCCCAAAGTGGGCCCTCCTATCGGCTTCACCAACGGCGAGTCCATGAATGGCGGCGGTTTGGCGCCGGCCAACGCCGCCGTGTAGGGGAACTCCAAGCGCTCGATCTCGCCACGCTGGCCGCGGAACTGCCTGGCAAAATCCCACTGGTCCCCCGAACCTCCTGCCTCGGGACGGACTCGCCAGATCGCCATCACCACCAATCCGGCCACCATGGTTGTTCGAACGGCGTTGACAACCTTCCGGCGAATAGAGGTCCCATCACCGCTGCTATTGCTGCTACTGTCGCCCCCCTCGTGTTGGGACCTTTCCCGCTTGCTCTCTTTCAGTAATTGTCCGTACATTTCGTGATCGAATGACTGTTGCCGGGATATTACTGAATGTGTGGATTTTGACTGTGGCCGTGGATGGTATCTTATCGCAGGATGGCTCTGGGTGTATGCAGGAGCAAAAGTGACGTATGCAGAAGGGCCTAGGAGCCACTCCTGTTTGGGATAGGCGCATGTAGTGCGGTTAGGGCGCTAAACAACAGCACCTGTCTGCAGGACCATTGCACCGATTTGGCATATGACTATATGCAGTACGTCTGGGTCGGTAAGATGGACGGTATTCAAAATGTCCCATTTGGCGCAATGTGCTGTTGTTAGTAGATAGAGGTGTAGGGATGGGAAGAAATAGCACGAATATTCGCTACCAGGCGTTCCACCATATTGCAAGGGCGCCATTTCATCACATCCGTTTCAGGAGCCGAAGCGACTCTGTGCAGGACCAAATTGCTCTGTGCAGGATAACCGTTTCCAGCTGAGCAAGGCAGCTCACATACGAGCATCGCAAGAAGACCCTGATGAAGATGACAAGATGGGCAAGAATTCAGGACCCAGTTGGAATAGCATTGGCGGTGAGCAGATCGAGCGGCAACCGCCGTATGTCTCACGAACAGGCTCGCCCGCGCCCGGCAACCAGGGCGACGAGTTGATCAACAACATCCTCCCGTCGTATGAAATGTTCCAGTCCACGATCTCCAAGAACTTGACGCCATCGGACGAGAACTTCACCGAGGATCCGCCGGTGTACGAGGTGACGCCGGTGAGCTCGGCAACCACGACGCCATTTGTGTCGCTCCTGGCGGTACAATCGCCGCTGGAAGATCCCGACAGAGGAGCAGGCGGCATGGCCATGCCCTACAGCTTGGAGGACGGTTTCCCGTTCCCCGACCAGCCGTCGAGCACCTTCAACGAACAAAGCGCCGACATCTGGGAAAACACCATTCTCGCGAACGTGCACCGGCTCCCGAACCTCACCAAGACCGCCAACGAGATCAACCAACAGTTGGAGCTCCAGGTGCATGTGACGGAACAATTGTGCCAGAAGGGCGTCCAGGCCAACGTGATTGACGCCTCCAACATGGAGTTCACCCAGGGCGACTATATCCACGGGTACGTGACGATCCGGAACCGGTCGGCGGTGCCCATCAGCTTCGACATGGTGTACGTGGTGTTTGAAGGTACGTTGGTGGTGCTGGAAAACAGGCGAGGACTTATCGACACCGACAAGCAGGTCAATGTGTTCAAGTTCTTGAACATGTTGGACTTATTTGCGTCGTGGTCGTATGCCAATATTGCCCGGTTGGCCACCGACGACGGCGACCCCCATGACTGGTGTGATGGTGAAATCGACCCGGTGGACAACATGGCGTTGTCGATCGACGTCAAGCGACGCTTCGAGCCGAACGTCACCTACAAGCGATTCTTCACGTTTCGGATCCCCGAGAAGTTGTTGGACGACTCTTGTGAGGTGCACAACTTGACCAAGCACACCGAGGTGCCGCCCAGCTTGGGCATTTCCCGGAACAACGTCACCCCGTCGATGTTGCTAGCCAACAAGGAGAGCCAGGTCAGGGACCTTTCGTTTATGGACACGTCGATCTCGTACAGCGTGGACGCCAGGATCATAGGCACCGCCTCGGCTTACAATCACCCTTCGGACAAGGACCAGTATGTGATCGCCAAGGAGGCGATCTGTCCCATCAGGGTGGTTCCCCGGACCAACCCCGAATACTACTACCACCGCAAGGAGTTCCTACAGGGCTCGGTGTTGTTCTACAAGGCGTTTGTGGACTCGGTGATGGCGAAACTTGAATATGGCCAGCAGCTCTTGAAGGCACCCGAACAAGAACGGTTGGAGATTTCACTTACTCCCGTCGATTCCAGAGAAGAAAACACCCAAAACAAGCTCCGCCAGTTGTACGACGTGGCCGGGACAACCATCAATTCCAATCTCAAGAAGAACAGCAAGCAGTTCATAGACGATTCGTTCCAGTGTTTGATTCCCTACAAGAAGAAGTCGCTCACGGGGTCGTCGAAGATTCTCGGGATCATCTCTCTTTCCACGCCAAAGTCAGAGTATCGAGCCTCCTACGTAGCTCCCCCACGGTATCGTGGCAATAAGCCCAAGCGGACACCTCAGACAAACACCCAGATTTCGATCCCGATTGAATTGTCATACTTTATGGAGCACACGGCGTCGTCGAAAACGGTGTTTCCCGACATCAAATCGATCAGCGCCGAGTTGGTTGTTTTAACCATCAAATCGAAAAAGTACTACATCCCCATCGAAATCAACCATGAGATGTGTTTCCGGGACCAGGGGATCGATTCGAAGCATCGCGAGGTGGACAATTTCGATTCCATCGTGGTGAAGCCGTTCAAGGAGTATCTCAACGAAACCGTGATGCTCATACGGACCATTGGTAATGAATTGATGAAGTTCGAAAGTCAAATGTTCGAGGATGTCAAGGCAATGGCCGGATTACAGACCAAGTACATCAATCTTCCATTCAATGACAATGATGTCAAGATGTTTGCACAGACCAATAATGGCGGAGGTTCTGGCTTGCATAGTTCCATCAAAACCGTTCCATGGGAGTTGGAATTTGAATCTGGAACGGAGCAACACTCGTTGTATTCCAAGAAGTTTGAATTGAGGTTGGATCTTGATTCGTGTCATTTGAAGGGCTCTGAAAATAAAAACAACTTGGGATTTGACCATTTGACGTTGGTGCCCGATTTCCAGACCTGTTTGATGGCAAGATTGTACTATATCAAGATTACCGTACGGTTGAGCAACGGAGATTCGATGTTGGTGAATGTTCCATTCAGTGTAGAGAAACTGTGAAAGAGCAGATGCAAAAGAGAACCAAAGGAGAAAGACACACAGCCATGTCAATCATGGCCAATACTAGCAGCATAGAAGGGAATGGTTGGGAATATCGGGGAGTGATACCCACGACATAAACGGAATATACGATAGATATGAATGGACTAAAAGTAGGAGAAGAGGTGCCAATGGAAAGAGAGAGAACGACACCCATGTAGACATGTAGTACTAACTATAACAGGTAGCTACCATAACTGGACCACGCCAACAGTCTTAACTGCGGTATTAACTACAAGAGATATCGTACTATCTCCTATCAGTGCATCCACTGTTCTCGTCAACATCACTCATACCACCAAACACCCGAGCCACCAATCGCACTATGGGTTGTATTTCATTACTCTGCAAACACCCACCTTTACCAATAATACCGCCACAATCCTATAAACTACACCATCGTAACCGCTTCATCCGCAACATTCTCCTCCATTTTTTTCCGCAACAATAGCTACCCGTTAACCTATTCTACCGACGTACCCTCATATCCCCCACCTCGTCCCCCTCGCACCCTTTTTACAACCAACTTTTATTACAGCAACACCATCGCCAAATGTCCAACAAAAACAAGTTTCAATTGAAACTCCCGTCGTTATCGTTGCGGCGGAGCAATGACCAACCGGCAGAAGAACAAGACGATGAGCTCCTTCTCAACATCCTCCCATCCTACCAAATGTACCAGTCCACCATCTCCAAAAACTTGACGCCCATCACCGAAGATATGAGAACAGATCCGCCCAGCTACGAGTTGACCCCCCAATCATCAGCCAACTCCAACACCTCTGCCGACTACTTCACAGGGGTCTCGCTCCCCACATCGCCCTCAGCCGCTATGGAACAGACCGAATATTTCATGGGCCTGGACGGCTCTTCTGCCCGCTGGGATGACACCATCCTATCCAACGTCCACCGCCTCAAACGTCTCACGTCCATCAACAAGGAGCTTTCCAAGTCGCTCAGCATCGAAATCCACCTTACGGAACTGATCGGAAGAGTCGGCGTCAAGCCGAAACTCATAGATCCCTTGGCTGTGGAATTCAAACAAGGTGACTACATTTACGGTTATATATTGGTCACCAACAAGACGTCCCACGATATTCCGTTCGATATGTTTTCCGTTGTGCTTGAAGGGGCCGTCACCTTCGGTAACACCAAAAATACCTTGGTTAAGCCTCCGTCGCATATAGCCCGGTTCTTGACTATGTTCGATTTTAATGCTTCTTGGAATGACGCCTGTTTGGACCGACTCTCCACCGACCACAACAACCCACATATCCCCGTGAACGAAATAGACCCGGTGGATGACACCCATGTCAATTTCAACGGCAAAAAGTTGCTCTATCCAAATATCACCTATAAAAAGTTCTTCACCTTCAGAATGCCCGAGAAGTTGTTAGATAGCACTTGTGAGCACGGATTGGTGAAACATCTCCAGATACCCAGCTCTTTGGGGATTTCGAAGAACGAGGTAATCACCGCATTAAGACAGAAATGGCGACAAGGCTCCACCATCCCCGAAAGCGAGATCACATCTCCTAAGCTTGAAGAACCTCCTAGAAGCAAGAATCTCCGGTATGCGTCGATAACGAACGATTTTGCCTTCTCTGACGTTTCGATCGATTTTAGTCTAAGTGCCAGGATCATCGGGAAAGCATCCGATTACGAACATCTTGTCATGAGGAACTCGATGCCTAATTTGAACCCCAAGGGAGACGAATACGTGGTAGCCAACGAAGATCATTGTTATTTAAGAGTCATAGGAACTACCACCAACATTTTCGAATCAAATAGATCAATGATCAACCAAGAAGCTAAATTACTTTATTCCAATATGGTTGACAAAATTAAGGAAAAGATAGCATTGGGCAAAGAGTCCAATACAATAACTACCAATCACGAAACAGGTTCCTCTACCTCCCTTCATCCCACCGCCAGTGCTACAGACTTAGCTAACATGAAGCAATCGTATTCCAAGGTCAGCCCTGTCCAACGACAAGTGAATAAGGAAAGTCATTATGAAGTGTTTTTGCCGTATAAGAAGAAGTCTGTGTTCGGAGCATCCAAGGTGATGGGGCTATTGGCATTATCTACACCCAAAACAGAATACAAAGTGGACTATAATCCATTACCACAATTTAAGAATGAAAAGTCACCTACACCAAATACAACTCTCAGTATCCCCTTCGATATGACGTTTGTATTCTCTGACAACCACTCTTCGCATTTGCCTGATTTGAAGAAGGTAACGGTGGAATTAGTTTCGTTAACCATCAAGTCCAAGAAACTCCCCATTCCAGTAGTATTGCATCCAGATATGTTATTCGAAAATAAAAGCAAAGGAACAGACAACTTTGACTTGGTGACGATCCGAACGTTTCAAAGGTACGCCACCGAATTATCAAAACTTATAAAAGATGTTGGCCCTGAAACCCTAGAGATCGATAAGGAATTGATCCAAGATGTCAAGTGTCTTGCGAATCTAGCTACCAAGTATGACCACTTGAAAATCAACAACCCCAAAATGGAGATCCTAGAAACAGGCGAAAAAGTCTCTTTGTTGTCTTCTATCCCCTGGGAACTGGAAACAATACTGTCTACAAACTCCGTCGGACAAGTCGACGAACAGATAAGATACTTCAAGAAGTTCAATCTTAAAATCGATATTCAAGATGCAGTCCCGAGCCTTGCTACATCGCCGGAGTTCTGCTTGATACCCGATTTCCAATCATGCTTGGTAGCCCGGCTTTACTACTTGAAGGTCAATGTGAAGTGCCCCAATGGAGACAAGTCAAGCGTTAGAGTCCCACTTGTGCTTCAAAGACAGTCAAATGAAATGAAGGTACCAGGGTCGGAAGGAGCAGAGTCAGGCTTGTAAATGACCGAAATAGAACCAAAAGGAGACAAAGTGTGCATTGGACTATGTAGGGCTTTCCAATTTATGATATGTATATTAGATAGATCAATGATAGAATTAGATGAGACCATGCTGCTTAGTTCGTTAAGTACTGCGGTTAGGGCGTTTGACCGGATGTAATCTGTGGCCATTTCGGGTCAGACGGCCATTTCCGACCACGACCGGATCTCAGCGGTGATGCCTTTCCAACTTTTCAAACCATCTCGAATCTTCTGACCTCGACTCCCATCCTCCCACCAAGACCACCATGGACGAACTTATATCCGAATGGGAAAGAAAAAAGTATGTTCCCAAGCCCGGCGAACCGGAGCTCCCCCCACAGCTCTCCGAACTCGCCGAAAAGTCGGCCGATGATGTCATCAAGGAATTGAACAGGCTTCCATTTTTCATGACCGAGCTTGATGAAACCGACGGAGATGGAGGAGATAATACGACTTTGGAGGCGCTCAAAAGTATGGCGTATGAAGGAGAGCCCGATGAGATCGCCACAAATTTCAAAAACCAAGGAAACGACTGCTATAAGGCCAAACAGTACAAGAACGCCATCGAGTACTACAACAAGGGTATTGAGATCAGTTGCGATGTGGATGCAATAAATGCGGCATTATACTCCAACAGGGCTGCGTGTAATCTCGAGATCAAGAACTACAGAAGATGTATCGAGGATTGTAAGAAGGTGTTACTTTTGGAGGCGCAGAACTCGAAGGCTTGTTACCGATCTGCAAGAGCGTTCTTTGCCATAGATAGGTATCAAGAAGCCAAGGGTATATTAGAGTATGGGCTTACCTTTGACGGCGACAATAAGCAAATGAAGGAGCTTTTGCAGACCATCATCAACAAGGAAACCCAGATCGAACAGGCGATCATGAAGAAAGAAAAAGAGGCAGAAGATGAAAGACTCAGAAAAATTGTATTGGAAAATTCTATCAAATTAAGACACTATACCATCATCAAGTCGTCCAGACCGGCCGAACTATTGGAAGATGCAAAGATACGATTAGAGGACGAAACAGACCACGAGTCGCAATTGATCTTCCCGGCCATGATTGTGTATCCTAGCATTGATGAGTTTGATTTCGTGGCCGAAGTCAGTGAGTTGACCACGCCCTTGGAGTTGTTGGAAATGATCTTGAATAGACCTTCCCAATGGTTTGAAGACCCAAAGCACAAGAACTTTTCTGTTAAGAAGTTGGAATGTTACATGGAAACCGTTTCTGGAGGTTTGATCAAAATCGGGAAAAAGGTTGCCTTTAACGATGTTTTGATGGCTGATACTCCAAAGGCTCCATTGTTCGATAATGGGTTAAGGGTCTACATTATTCCAAAGGGAGACTCCCAAGAATGGTTACAAGGATGGAAGAAGGAAGCTGCATTGGCTAAGCGGGAAATTTAGAAAGTGTAGTATGATAATAGAAATAAGAAAGAATAGAAATAAGAATGAGAATTAGTAGAAATCAACAAGTAGCATTCTTTCCATTCCTTGTAGCATTATCTCTACAATCATTTGTCTTATTTCTCATCATGTCTTATTTCTCATTTATATCCCATTTGAATCACATATTGTCTTTCTTCGGCTTGTCTTTGTTTCTCATCTGGCGACACGTTTGGTGATTGTTTTCCTCTATATCTTGAAGCTTGTGATTCGAAAATCTCTTCGATGTTTAGCTTGGGTACTGTTCCAAATACCGATGTAGGATTGATACTTCTATTTTCCATGATGATCTTGTGCAATTCTGGCGTACTTCCCCAACTTTGTAACACTTTGTGGGAATTGTTTCCATCATCTTCATCATCGGTATTAATATCTGGAAGTGTATTGGGAGTGAAATGTACTGGTTTAGCGGGGGTATGAGGGTTGGCTTCCGCGGGCTTCGGGTACTCAGAGTTCACAGGAATGGATTGCAAAAACTCAGAAGTTCCAGGCATGGATTTGGACTTCTCATTGGTTAACGGTTTCTTGCTATCCTTGGCAGTTTTTCTCCTTTTTGCTGAATGTTCATTATGAACTAGCCCTCTGGCAACATCCGGTAACGCTACCGAATTTCCCTCTTTGGGTTTAGAACTCTCGTTTCTCGCTTGTACAGGCTTCAAGTCTAACTTGTGGTTCATGGAGATCAAAATCTTTTGCTTTGGTTTCTGTGCAGCTGCTTCACTTCTCTCGGCCATCATTGATTTCTTCTTTAATGAAGGAATTGGTGCAGACTCCATTTTAGGTGCTTTTGAGAGTTCCACTTCTTCTACTGGTGTAGATCTCTTCACTGGAGACTTGGAGACTATTTTGGATGCGAAATTTGGAGGCTTATGGGGATTAAACTGTGGATTTGTAGGCTTTAAGGTGGTGGTAAGAAACCTGTTCTTAGTATCAAACTTCTTTCCTTCCACTTGCTTTACCTTGCTAGAACCAGGGGTTTTACTCTTGGCTGCACTAGAACTCGTAGGTGCCATTAGTCTATTTATAAGTTCGTCTTTATTTGATCCAGGAGTGCCTGGATTAACCAGTGCTTCTTTAGAATATATTGTTGGTGATCTGGAAGTGGTATTAGATCTTGAAGGAGAAGGATTATATCTGGTAGGCGATCTTGAATTATTTCCATATCGCGTTGGAGATCTTGATATTGGTGCCTGTGTTGGTGATTTCGATACCGGTGCTTGAACTGGTGATTTCACTTTAGGTATTGGGACCATAGTAGATTGTTTGAGTTCGGGAGCTTTACTTGGTGACTTTGCAACGCGAGCTTTTGTAGGTGACTTGGAAACGGTCGATCTGGTTGGAGATCTCGATCTCAAATTGGTTCTTAATGTTGGAGATCTAACAATTCTGGCACTGGTTTGCGGTTCGGCACTATTCATAGGTACCTGCGTAACTGAGGGTTTGTCCTTCACTGGAGAATTGTTTCTATTTCTAGAAACGCTTGATTTCTCTACTAAATTCCTCTTATTCTTCAGTATAGTTTTATCATCCAGAAAAACAGCTTCTTCGACATTTGGTATTTGAGATTCTTGTAGTGAATTGGTCGAAGTTGCAGGAATTGTTGATATTACCGAACCTTCCTTCTGGAAACGAGTTGTTGTTTCCCTAGGTACTTCTAAGGGGAGAACTTTTGAAACTTGTTCTGATTCATTTATTTCCTTCTTTTCTTTTGGTATTTCGGGCTTCTTTTTATTTACCTGTTCTTTTAATGTCACATCATTAGGTACTTTCACTGGAGAAAGAATGAGGTTCTTATCCATACTTGAGGTTTCTCTTCTTGAAGCAATATCCAATCTATCAAACACCCTCAGAGATCTACTCTTTACTCGTGGTTTTGACGAGAAATTAATGGCAATAGGTTCACGCGAAGGTAACGATACGAATATGGAGCTCCTTTTTGGAGTTTTCGACAATGATTTCTTGGAGAAATCATCGTTCATAGGCATAGATGTACGTGTCTCAACGAGCAGAGATCTTGAGGGAACACTCTTGGATTCCTTATAATGGTTACCAATGGCAGTTTTTCCTGCTATACTCTTCCTAATAGCAGTACTAATTGCCTGGAATGAATCATCGACATCTGGAGACACCTGGGGCGATGGAGGGTTTGTTTCAGGCACATTGGGAGTATTAAGGGTATTCTGCGGGTTTATTTTACGGGAAAACACCCCCTTGGGTATATTAGGAGAGGCTCCATCCCGGTGGATATTCTTTGGAGACGTATTTTGGTTGAATGACGGAAAAGACAGGTTTGGCGATTTGGCATGATTTATAGCTGGAAACGACAGATTTGGCGATTTGGCTCCGATGTGAACGGGGAATGACAGGTTGGAAGTCTTTTCTTGGGGATGCATTGGATACGGCAGGTTAGGAGATTTCTTTGGTTGTCTATGAAGATCAGCAGATGATGGATCGTTACTACGGATTGGAGAAGATTGGTCTGGCCCTTCCTGGTACAACGGGGAGATGTAGGTGAAATTGGACAGGTTATTTGGAGATGCTAGTACATTCCCCATCAAAGATTTGTTATCCTGAGCTTTCAAAGCTCTATTCATAAAGCTATTGATGGAATCAAGCCCTTCATGTAGCGCCTGGAACATCTGTTCGTTATGCGAGAGCACGACGTCATTGACGGTGGATAGTTCATTGGCGACCCATTTGGAGGTTCCGGGAACGAGCTCGTTGCGTTTCTTGGTAGCATTCAGAGCCCAGAAAGAGGAACTCATGATGTTTACTCTGTGATGGTATACGCGATATGGCAGACAAATTCTACGCACTATCTGTGGCATAAATATGCGACCAGGGACATCTTGAGCAGTGAATAGATGGGCAGCAGCTACAATGACCAATAATAACGCTACAAAGAAACTGAAAGTCAAGAAATGTCCACCATCCAAAACGGAGAAGAACCCAGTTTTCAGGATCCCCATATTCCTACCACAGCTTAGTTTGAGCCGTAGCATATCACTTCTCCTGCATGTCGCGACAAACGCCTTGGAACCTTCGAATCAAATCAGGCTTTGCGACAGCGGCATTTATCACCGTTGTCGTAGAGGTACGGGTAGCAACTCCGACTCTTCAGAATAACTGATGAAGTTCTTTGGCCCAATCAACAAGCGAGAAACACCACTAGCCAAGAATGACACTTTGAAGAACACGCCGTTGAAGAACACGCCAGCTCCGGGAAAACGCCACTCCCACAGTCTCGAGCCGTTGGCATCCCCGGCCTATGAAGATGTGCCCATGTGGAACATTCTTCCTTCGTACCAGCTCTTCCAGTCGACGTTTTCCAAGAACATCTCGCCGACAACCGAAGACCCCCGTTTCGACCCACCCCACTATGAAGTACTGACCCCCGTGACTAGCGTGTCTAGCGAAGGCCACAGCGGCTATTTTCCCGATATGATGACACCTGTGTCATCTCCAACCGGGCCGTCTGTAAGTCAAAGCTTGTCAGTACCACCGTCGACGGCCCCCATGCCGCCGTCCATTTCAGAGGTGTTAGTCTCCTCGGTGTCGGACACCTTTACCAGATGGGAAAATACTATATTGGGCAACGCCCACAAATTAAAGAAATTGGCCGACATTGACAACAACTTGTGTGAAAAGCTCAAACTAGTGATCCAGCTTACCAAAACTCCCTGCAAAACGGGGGTTCAGCCAACCATTCTAGACCATCTGATGTATGAATATCATCAGGGTGATCCTGTTCATGGATTTATCACGCTTACCAACACAGCCTCGTTTCCATTACCGTTTGATATGTTTTCGGTCGTCTTGGAAGGAAAGGTTTCCGTCATGGGTGACTCTGCCGATGCCAAACGGCCGGCGATTTTCTACAAGTTTCTCAATATGTTCGATTTCAATGCCTCGTGGACCCCGGCTGACTTGAATGAAGATATGGCTTTGGTTGATCCTATTGATAACACCCAGAAGCGGTTCTCCATGGATAAGTATTTCCAGCCGAATGTCACCTACAAGAAGTTTTTCAATTTCACCATTCCAGAGAAGCTATTGGATTGTGTTTGTGAAACCCATAACCTACCAAGACATTGCGAGATGTTACCGAGTATTGGGCTTGCTAGGGACCAATTCTTGAAGAATCTTCGTAAGATGCGAGAAAGGTCTCAACCAACCACCCCAACAGGAGTACGGCCTCCGCCATTGGACAGTGTGATTTCTCCACTTAATAGCAAAAGAAAACCAGGAGTTGCCGCAGTGACCGATCCTAGGATCAAGGATTTCTCGTTCTCAGATACTGCTGTCAGTTATAGCATTGAATCACGCGTGGTGGGGAAAGTGTCAGATTATTCCAAATTAATTTCAAAGACAAAGTCATTGCCTACAAAGGAGGAGTTTATAGTGATCAATGATGTGAGTTGTTTTATACGGATTATTCCAATAGAAAGGTTATCGTATGAATTCGACCCAGTTTCTCTCCACAAGGAATCCGATATTCTTTATCGAAACTTGGTCAACAGAATTACCCAAAAAATCGAGCTTGGAAAGGAGTTATTGGAATCCAAATCGACAGTTCCCGAAACACAGTCTAATGAACAAACCTTGGAACTTACAAGAGTCTCGTCGATTGCAAAGAGAAAACAGTTATATCATCACAATTCCAGCGACCTGGAAAATATGATTTTAGAACCGAAAACTAATGCTCTGAACGAATATGAAATTGTATATCCATTCAAGAAGAAGTATCTTACTGCAGCACCAAAGATAGTGGGAGTGATTGGGATCTCAACCCCTAAAACAGGTTATAAAGCTAAATACTGTCAACCTTCAAAATTTCAAACCATCAAGCCATATAAGTCACCGGGAAAGTTCAGTAGTCTCATTGAAATTCCAGTTGACTTAATCCTCAAGGTCAGCAATGTTGAGAAATCGTTCAAACCTCCAGAAATCAAATCAGTAGCGTTGGAATTGGTAATCGTGACTTTCCGATCTAAAAAATACCCCATTCCAATCGAACTTACGAACGATTTGATCTTTAAAAATACTCTCGGAGATACAGACGATATGGAAGAGCACTTGATCAAACCTTTTAAGAAGTACCTCGACGAATTGATCCGTCTAACCCAATCTTTAAGTTGTGAAGTACTTAATGTCGACAGTCAATTGATTATGGACATCAAATCTTTGGCTCATCTTCAAACCAAATATAATACAATGAAGATCCAAAGCTCTAGGACTGTCACCGCTGGAAAATTGACTCCCTGGGATTCCAAACCTTCGACATCCAAATCGGACCAATCAACTACGTTCACCAAGAAACTCAAGATCACAGTAGATCTTAAAGATGTATTGACAAAAGATCACACGTCTTATGAAGATGCTTCCGCCGAGGCTCATACCTTGGTACCAAACTTCCAGAGTTGCATCTTGGGCCGGACCTATTATCTCAATGTAGTTGTGAAATTGCTGAATAACGATGCGATAAGTATCAAGGTGCCTTTGACCATTCAGTATTGATTGGAATGAGAAACGAACGACACAAAATAGAAGAAGGAACTACTCTGTCAATTTCCATATAATGTTTACGTATAAAAATCTGTAGATAATTGTAAATCTATCTCAATGAAGAGAACGTCTCAAAATGGTACTTATACATCGGTCTATGTGCAGTGCCACATGAAACTATTTATCCACTCTATTTATGGCACGTGATCACCCTTCGCCATCACGCATTACCAGCCATACCGGCCTCTCAGATAAGCAGATAAGCACGTTTCCTAATTCTCCAAAGTAATCATGACTTCGGACTCGTGCTCTGTCTTTGAAGGCGCCTCCACCGTCAACTTTGTGTTTTCCATCTTGATAACGCTTGGGATTGTCGTCAGCTATCTTCCGCAGTATCGGCGGATCTATCTCAAGAAGACGTCAGAAGGGTTATCCACCAACTTTCTTCTTCTTGGGTCCTGTTCCTCGATTTTCACGTTGACGAACATCTTGTTGGTCAGCTCGAAGGCCCGTAAGTGTTGCTATAGCGGGGCGTTGACAACGTTCAATTGCATCAACTCACAGTTGAACTTGCTCCAAATAGGTCTACAGTGTACTTGTGCTATCTTGATATTGGTATTCGTGTTGGTGATAACGAAGGAGTCAATTAAGCAAGATAAGCATGAGTATGGCAAGATCGTCAAGGTGGGACAATTTGTGGCATTCCATGGCGTGGTTTCATTGATACAGGTGCTTATAGGATTATACTCCTCCAAGACTATCTTGTACTCAATTGCCAATACGAATGGACTTCTTTCGACGTTATTGACGATTATCAAGTACGTGCCTCAGATCCACACCACCTACCTCCTCAAACATCCGGGCACTTTGTCAATTGGAATGATGTGCATCCAGACCCCTGGAGGGTTTGTTTTCACTGCAACGTTGTATTTCACCAAGGGGTCCCATTGGAGTTCGTGGGTTTCGTACTTGGTGGCTGCCTTATTGCAAGGTACGCTTTTGTTGCTTTGCATCTATTACCAGTACTTTAAAAACGATGGTTTGGATGCAGAATTGGCCGAAAGAACCACGGTGGAAGCTATTGTCCACGACAATGATAACGAAGAAGATCAACAACTTCTCGGACATACACAAGCATAATAAGGAAATAGAATAGTAGCATGCTCAAATACACTACGGTGAAGAGCGGCGCTTCAATAAAAATCTGGTTTTATTTGACTCTTACTTCTCTTAGTAGTCGGTATCTCTTTGTATGAATGTCATGCTCGCTTATGTTAGCAGCGACTTCCATACATTTCCTATTTCAGAAGTCTACCTTTCAACGCGCGGTTGCTCCATTCGCTTACGTAAGCGCTCCTAGCGAATCGAAAATTTTTCAATTTCTACCAAAGCGATCAATTAACCTTCAGACTTTCATCTTTGCAAGTACATAATCTATTCGAGATGTTCAAGCAATTAGCTAGCACTTTCCGTCTTGTTGGACGTGCCCGTCCAGCCTTGACCAGATCTTACGCTGCATTCGACCGTTCTAAGCCCCATGTCAACATTGGTACCATTGGTCATGTTGATCACGGTAAGACCACCTTAACTGCTGCCATCACCAAGGTTTTGGCTGCTAAGGGAGGTGCCAGTTTCTTGGAATATGGTTCTATCGATAGAGCTCCTGAAGAAAGAGCCAGAGGTATCACCATTTCTACTGCCCATGTTGAATACGAAACCGAAAAGAGACATTATGCCCATGTTGACTGTCCAGGACACGCTGATTATATCAAGAATATGATTACTGGTGCTGCCCAAATGGACGGTGCTATTATTGTTGTTGCTGCTACTGATGGTCAAATGCCTCAAACCAGAGAACATTTATTGTTGGCCAGACAAGTCGGTGTCCAAGAATTAGTTGTTTTCGTCAACAAGGTTGATACTATTGATGACCCTGAAATGTTGGAATTAGTTGAAATGGAAATGAGAGACTTATTAAGTGTTTACGGTTTTGATGGTGACAACACCCCAGTTGTCATGGGTTCTGCTTTGTGTGCTTTGGAAAACAAGCAACCAGAAATCGGTGAAGAAGCCATTGTTAAGTTATTAGATGCTGTTGATGAACACATTCCAACCCCACAACGTGACTTGGAACAACCATTCTTGTTGCCTGTTGAAGATGTCTTCTCCATTTCTGGTAGAGGTACCGTTGTCACTGGTAGAGTTGAAAGAGGTGTTTTGAAAAAGGGTGAAGAAATCGAAATTGTCGGAAACTTTGAAAAGCCATTCAAGACCACTGTTACTGGTATTGAAATGTTCAAGAAGGAATTAGACTCAGCCATGGCTGGTGACAACTGTGGTGTTTTATTGAGAGGTGTCAAGAGAGACGATATTAAGAGAGGTATGGTATTAGCCAAGCCTGCCACCGTCACTTCCCACAAGAAGTTCTTGGCCTCGTTGTATATCTTATCTACCGAAGAAGGTGGTCGTCACTCCCCATTCGGAGAAAACTACAAGCCTCAAGTTTTCTTCAGAACCTCCGACGTCACTGCCTCTTTCAGATTCCCTGCTGGAGACAATGTCGACCACTCCCAAATGGTCATGCCAGGTGACAACATTGAAATGGAAGCTGAATTAATCAGACCTGTTCCAATCGAACTCAACCAACGTTTCAACATCAGAGAAGGTGGTAAGACCGTCGGTACTGGTTTGATCACCAGAATCCTCGAATAAGCGGTTCGGTAGACTGCCGAAGCAGACGGTTTGAACTGGCTGTCTATAGCTGTGTTGATGATATGTTGAACTGGCTGCCAATGAACCCCCTTTCTATTGAGGCTCTTTTGTAGCTCTTTTTGGGGCGTCATTCTCCACTCGTCATTCTCAGCAGCTCCTTCGGCTCTATTAGCTCAATTTGTATATAGTGCTATAACTGAGTAAATGTTATTGTAAATGAAGAACTGTAGTCGTTGACTGGTTGTAGACTGTAAGTCTTAACCATGCAAGTCTTAACTATGTAAGCCTCAACTATGCATCCTTAACTATGCATCCTTAACTATGCATCCTTAACTATGCATCCTTAACTATGCACCCTGACGCGCTTGTTTACTATGGAAATTTCCCAGATCACAATCTCATCCTCGTCCCAGCGGCTATACCGACGATGAAGAAATCAGTAGAGAGTCTAACACTACCGGCAATAGACTTGCGAAATGACATCGAACATCCCTACTCGACTGCCACCGGCTATGCCACAAAATTGTTCTCGCAAAACCGCCAGTTGTTGGTGTCATCTCATGAGGTGGTGGTGCTTGTAGGCTCTACCATCTCCAAGAAATACACATACACCGAAGACATTGTCACCGCCACATTCACAACATTCAACACATCCAATTCCATCCCCACCGCCTTGGCCGATACCGCCGACCCCGTTTCCAACCAGGCATTGGCCGTTTGTTTACGTAAATCGGCCCACATCTACTACCCCGATGGTAGAGCCTATGTCGTCAGTTTCCCATTCCTCTTGAAAAATGCCTTCCCTTTTGAGTCGGGCTTGGTCCTTGAAAAAGACCAGAATCAGCCGTCGACTCCTGCATCTTCCTCCGACTCAAATACCGCCCATCCCCAACAATTGAATTCGGCAAACTTCTTGACTTTGGTCGACCCCATAGGCGATTTTAGAATAGTGGCCACGTCGTCTACATCCATCGTTTCAAGACATGAGGAATTGATGACCTTCCCCCGGGCCATTTCCACCAAATCAAGCTCTCTATGTGCCACCTATAATGTCCATGAAGGTAATGTGTTGGTATACCAAATTAGGGCTTCCAATCGTAACTCCACAAAAATCCTCAATTCCACCTCAAATAAATATTCAAAGAGAAAGCACTCTTTGGTATATACTCCTAACCCCTCAAGAATCTTGGAAGATGAAGTTATGCCTGAAAATAATACCAGTTCTGGAAATCAAAATGTCCTTTCGTTAAATATGGAAAAGAAAAGAACAAGCACCTTACTTTCAGACTTATCTTCAATAGCAAGAATGAGCAGTGATCCTGGATTTTTAGAACCCTCTAAAAAGAAATCAAATCCTCATGACTATCCAATCTATAAAAAAGATATGATCCTAACAAGAGTGGATTTATTAGGTATCAAGGTCGAAAGATCTCAACTACAATTATACAGTATAACTTTTGATGATCAAGAAGCAATTGTAGTTGTCAATAAAACAACCAAAGAATCAAGAGTTTACATTTTCAAACAACCTTCGATGAGTAGGTATCAAACTTGTTATTCATTCCAATGTGATCAATGCATACCTTTAAACCATCCCCAATACGAAGGGTTTTTGGTAGCATTAAAGGAGGGATGCTACCTTACCTTGATAAATCCTTTTCTCGATATAGTATCGCCAAGAATTAACCTTTCAGGCTCTTATCAATCAATACGAAGTCTTGTTAGTTCATGCGAAGACCGCCTTGCATTATCAACCACCTCAGGAAGAATTCACATATTAAGACTTCAAATGGAACCTAGAAATAACTTTATCCTATCTTGCTTGAAATGCTTCAAATACTTATCTGGATCCAATTTTAGTGAAACCATCTGGATGTTATGGAGAACGGCCCTTATGCTTGATGATTTGAAAGACGAATGGAATGCCCTTGTCATTACGTTACTTTCAATCGTCTATCCATTTCAAGAAGGGTTCATAGAATCTCAGAATGAAATTACTGCATTGTTGCCTAAAGCGAAATATCTTCATGAGACTTCCAAATTCAACTATTCTGTATCTGATTTGATTCCATATATTGCATTATCTTTACATTTGCTAAGAGAAGAATTGAGACTTGATTCCATGGCCAAATCATATTTAAATAAAATGGGATTCTTGTTATGTCAATTGACAACTTGGATGGGCTGGCCCGAAGCTTGGACCCAATATTATATGGTTGCAAATCAATCGATAGATCCCAAACTTAGATTTCTACTGGTTCTCATTCTAGAATCACCCCCTAATTTATTGGAGTCCTTAGCAAGTTTATTTGGAAAAAAAATCATTAGGTATTTGACCTTTTCCCAATTGGTTGAAGAGTCCGATACAATTGACGCCACCATGACGCCACGAACTCATTGTATATTGAAATTCTTCGAGGTAATAGTATCACCCAACTTCGGCCCTAGTGCCGTAGTTGATTTGATGTGTGAATATGGAATTACACAAGGAGATCTTGATTCATATCCCCCCGGTATTTACATTCCATTAAAAGAAGCTATTCTGGTATGTCAAGAAAATCCAGTATTTGAATGGACCCAAAAGGCGTTGGACTTGGTAGGAAGAAAAGACCTTAGCATGTTTTTAACCAATCACAATTACAATAATACTTCTGTCTCGGCTGTTAGTACCGAGTCAAAAACCATCTGGCAAGTATTGTCTAATGTGCTTGATAAAAATGAAACCATCTCTCCATGGGATGGACAGTCAGAAGCGGAAAGGATCGGTATTACCAAGTTGATGTTTGATTATGATAGAAGATATTATGAAATTACAACATTATTACACCAAACCAAAACACAAACAGCTACATTAGTAACCAATGAAATTATCAGTGAATATGATACCGTGCTTTTACAAAGAGAATTGGCATCATTAGTAGCCCTTAGAACTTGGACCATACCATTAGGAAGAGCTGCATTATTCTACGCCGGTAGAAAACCTTTACTTACGGAAAAGTTTCCCATACCGAAATTCAATTTGAACTGCTTAATTTCACCAACAATGACGAATATTGTACTTTCGGAAGGAGTTATTCCGGCAACTGTATCCGAATGGGGCTCTTTTCACAATGGTGTGTCATCTGGTCTTAGTATTAGTACCACTGCCAAAGGGATATCAGGAAGTTGGATAATATTTAATAAACCTACTGATTTGAATGCACAACATGCTGGATTTTTGTTGGGTTTAGGACTCAATGGACATTTGAAGAAGTTAGAAGAA
Source organism: Suhomyces tibetensis (assembly GCA_030570835.1). Lineage (NCBI taxonomy): Eukaryota > Fungi > Ascomycota > Pichiomycetes > Serinales > Debaryomycetaceae > Suhomyces > Suhomyces tibetensis. Next base: position 25,155 of record JAJLWT010000073.1, read on the forward strand.
TGGCATATCTATAACTATTTGGGTCCAAAACATCCATTAACCAGTGTGGGTTTATTAATTGGTATGGCTGCTAGCATTAAAGGCTCAATGGACAACAAATTAACCAAGGTATTGTCTGTTCATGCGGTAGCATTATTACCCCAAGGAGCAAATGATTTGAATGTTCCAATAATGGTTCAAACAGCAGGGTTAATAGGAATTGGTCTTCTTTATTTGGAAAGTCAACACAGGCGTATGAGTGAAATTCTTTTATCTCAAATCACTAGTTCGGTGTATCAAAATGACACCGAACAAATACACGAGGGATATAGATTAGCAGCTGGTATATCGCTTGGATATGTAAATTTGGGTAAAGGAGACGATTTAAGAGGTTTGAACGATACCCATGTGGTTGACAAGTTACTTTCTTTGGCTATATCTATGAAAGATTACCAGCCAGTTCAAGAGTTAGATAAATCATGTTGTGGGGCTATTATGGCTTTGGGATTCATTTACTTACGAACAGAAAATGTATCCATTGCAAACAAGTTAAGGGTTCCACAAGTTGAACAATTATTAGACTATATTCGTCCTGATTTGTTATTACTCCGTTGTTTGGCTAGAAATCTTATTTTGTGGAATAGGATAGACAACACCATTCAATGGGTTGAATCCGAGCTTCCACCTTGTTTGCATGAGAAGTATTCCAATAATTATCTAGATCAATTGGATAGTGATCAATTGGGATATTTCAATATTTTAGGGGGGATAGGTTTATCAATTGCAGCCAAATATGCATCGTCACACGACACTAGGGCCAGAGACACTCTATTGCATTATTTGGATATTATGATGATGGTGTCGTCCAAAAAGGCAAGTAACTACGATCAAAAGATAGCATATCATAGTGCCAATAATATCCAGAATTTACTAGGGTTATGTGTATCGGTGGTGATGGCTGGAACGGGGGATTTGGAGACATTTAGAAGACTTCGGGTACTTTATCATGATACTAGAAAAGAAATGGGATATGGAAATTACATGGCTATTAACACAGCATTGGGGTTCTTATTTTTAGGAGGGGGACAATATGCATTTGGCAATTCGAATCTTGCAATAGCTAGTTTGATAACTTCATTATATCCGATATTCCCCAACCAGGAAAGTGAATATGAGGTACACTTGCAAGCATTAAGGCATTTGTGGGCATTATCAGTAGAACCGAGATGTTTAATTGTCAGAGATGTGAATTCACAGAAACCATGCAAGATTCCAATTCGAATTACCATGAAGAAACCTAGAAGAAGAGGTAGGGGGCTTGCTGATGATGAGGAAGAAATGGAGGGAGAAGAGGAAGTACGGGATTTATTGTCACCATGTTTGTTACCAGATCTTAAAGATATTCTAACCATAGAAACAAAGTCATCGGACTATTTTGGGGTGAAGATTGATTTCCAAATGAATTCAGAATATTTGGAGATTTTCAAGAAGTCCATGACCATATTTGTATACAAGAGGAAAAACTATCAAATCCTTCAATCTTCAATAGGAAGGTTATTAAGCAATGAGAACAAAATACTACAACGGGAAAATAGTGAATTACGGGTAAGTGAGGATTTTTCAAAATTGCTTGAATTGGAAGTGATGCAAAATTCATTAAACCAGTACGAAAAGCAAGTACTTTTGTTTGAAAATAATCAACGTAATGTGACCACTGGTGAGACCAATCATGAATTAAATGAAGATATCCAAACTAATGATGTCAGATATGATCCTCATTCACATCCATCAGGAATGTCATTTTATAACATAATCGATGATAAGCTCGATCTAGCCCGGATGGCCAGATCTCCGCAGTGCGTGGAAGATCTTTGGAACCTCCGACTCATCTTTGCATATGCAGACAAACTCCTCAACAACGATCTCCATTACATCTCGCTAGAGTTTGTCGAGCAACTCAAGCAGCTGGTGTGGAGTTTGACCATGAAATAGAAATAGAACATGACATGATACACACAACCGATCAAAAGAGCGTGCAACTGCCATACGGACCACCCTAATAACTAAAGAACCCCTCCGTTCTAGCGAACTCCCATGTAGCTCTCCGTGTAAAAATAGATGTGGATTAAACACATGCCACCGACCACAGCACCGCCATTACAGTGACAATACACCTCTTTCTCCCCGCCACCTCGTTCTCCCCGCCACCTGCTGTCTTCCGTCGCTCTCGCCCAGTTATTTTCTCCATTTAAAGTTATCCTGCATCCAACCAACAACCCCAATAACTACCCCCCCTCCAGACTGGTTCGTATATTGTACCGATCAGGCGAAACAAGACCCGTCCAGCCGCGGCGGCCACCGCAGGCGGCTCACGTGACCGCCACTAACGGTAATTCGAAACACCACAAACCGAAAAAAAAAACAAAACGCTCAGACGACCCTTTAGAGAGGTGGTTTGTTCCCACACCACATATTGATGTTTTAAGGAGAGACGTGCTAATTGTTTCTAGAGGTATTTTTCATTCTTTGTCTTTCCCCCTACCACCACGCTGTATATATCTCAAGCATTAAAACGCCCACATACACATCTTTTTCCTGTCCCCTCCTCGTCCTCCACCGTATATATATCTATCGTCATGGCCTATAGACCCCCTCCAATGATGCCAGGTTTGAGGCTGAAAGTAAGATATACGCCGTCTCCGTTTTTATTTGGCCCGCAACGCATGGATATCAACCAGCCGCTTTCCAGAGCATCTACCGGTGCCGAGTTTGCCTTCCAGCAGCAGGCGCTGCAGTCCCAGCAGAGCCATCAGAAGCGTAATTTCAGCTCGTACTATTATCGGTTCCCCAAGATCCCCAGACCCAAGAGAAACGTTTTGTACTACTCGACGTGGTCCAAGGGTCCCAGATTACCCATCAGCAAGAGCTTGAGGTTCCCCACCATCACCAGAAGGCTGTTTTCGAATGCCAACCAGAAGTTGAGAATCAAGACAAAAAATTTCCATAACCGTTTCTTTTCAGTCGAGGCCCGCAGACGTAGACAAAACCGTCGTCGGTTCATCAGATGGTGGACCGTCACTTCCTTGGCCATCGTCTTGGGAGGTGTCGCTGCCAAAATCAGATCCGAAAGAGGTGATGATGAATACACTCCTATCAACCAGTACCAGATCAAGCCTCAACTGTGGCACTTATATGCTTATTCGACGTTGCCATTAAAGGCCATCTCCAGATTATGGGGCCAAGTTAACTCTATCAACTTGCCTATCTGGCTTAGATCTCCTTCCTATAGACTCTACTCTGCATGTTTTGGAGTCAATTTGGAAGAAATGGAAGAACCTGACTTGAGCACCTATCCAAACCTATCCGAGTTTTTCTATAGAACTCTTAGGCCCGGTGCTCGTCCCGTGTCAGATTCTGATTTGGTAGCACCTTCTGATGGTAAAGTGTTGAAGTTTGGTGTCATAGAAAATGGCGAAATCGAACAAGTCAAGGGAATGACATATTCTATTGACGCTTTGTTAGGTTTGAAGACCGAAAAATTAGCAGCACCATCTCACTCATTAGATTTTGACCATGGTACTGATGATGATACTGTTTTCAAAAGAGATTCCGAATTCGCCAAGATTAATGGAATCTCGTATACTGTAGATGATCTTGTGGGTGGAGAAAGCGATCAATCGTATCATTTAAATGATATGGACTATAAAGATAATGGAGATCGTACAGCTGCAGATTCCAGTGCATCATTTGCCACGGAATTAACTGTGGCTAAGAATTTGACTCCTAGTCCATTAGAAAACATCAAGGTAAGTGAAAATAAGCAATTATATTTTGCCGTGATCTATCTCGCCCCAGGTGACTACCATCGTTATCATTCACCAACTAACTGGGTAACTACATTGAGACGTCATTTTATTGGTGAGCTTTTCTCGGTAGCTCCATTTTTCCAGAAGACATTACAAGGTTTGTTTGTATTGAATGAAAGAGTAGCGTTGTTGGGATATTGGAAGTACGGGTTTTTCTCGATGATTCCAGTGGGTGCCACCAATGTTGGAAGCATTGTTGTGAATTTTGACAAAGATTTAAAAACAAACGATGTTTATGAGCACGAAGTGTATTCAAGAAATTCTTCGATTGTGGCTGATGACACCACCCCACTCTTGGCAGGAAACAATTCCAAATCCGATGTGGCCACCATTGACAGCGAACGCAGTAACCAGGAACAGAAGAAGAAGAAGTTGAAGAAAAACACCGTTTACGAAGCCACCTACACCAAGGCCAGTCGAATCTTAGGAGGTTACCCATTAACCAAAGGTCAAGAAGTTGGAGGGTTCAAGCTTGGATCCACTGTTGTGTTGGTATTTGAGGCACCAGACAACTTTAAGTTCAACTTGGAAAACGGCCAAAAGGTGAAGATGGGCCAATCTTTGGGACAATTTGAATGAGCAAGAAGGCTAACTCGAACTAACTGAAGTCAATTCAAGCCAACTAAAACCAATTCAAGCCAACTAAAACCAATTCAAGCCAACCAAAGCCAACTCAAGCCAATCAAAACCAATCAAAACCACCCAAATCACCAACTAACATCCAAGTACCCCTAAAAATCAACCGAAAGCCCCCCAAAAAAAAAACCAACCCAACTTTACCTGCATAAACTATTTGGTACCAAAGATACTAATTATATATTTCTTTAGCTACGTTCTGATCTGCACCTAGAGAGACATTCTCTACCTGGACCAGGGCCTACAAAAGAATACACCCGAAAAGAAGGAACAAATATCCAAAAAAAAAAATATAAAAAAAAATATACAAAATCAAGTGACCCGACCCATACCGAGTATGGTTTCCCAGTCAACTCATAATAAATGAAAAGAAAAGAAGCACAAGCTGTAGAACGGATCGTAAACTAAACCACACCCTGGCCATCCCCAAATGTAGCACTGCATAAAATGGAAATCCGCATAATGGGCATTGTGTGTCACGTGACGCTGTTTTCACGACTGTTTCTCCTTTTTGAGACGACGATTGATCCAACCGTGTTGTTTTCCAGATAGGTAGAATTACACCAACAAAATAAGCGTTTGCTTCCAAGTCGTTTGCAGATCCAACTCCTATTGACCCCGCCACCGTTACCCCAAGCGTATATCAAAAGCTTGTGCCGTCGCCATGTCATTTTTGAACACCATCAGAGGCTTTGGAAGAAGCTCCAAGAAGAATAAGAAGGATTTAGATTCTCCTGCTCCTTTATATGTACATCCTAACAACTCGGGATCACCACTAAGGAGGTCGCAATCTCCCACCAAGCTTTCGCCCAGCAAGCAGCAAAAAGTCAACAGCCAAATACAGTTTGCCAATCCACAATCACCCACCAGACGAAACAAGATTTCCCATCCCCAATCACAGCTGCCCAAAAGACAGTCGTATCAGCTGCAAACGCTGCAGCAAGAGCATCAGTCACAGCTGCAGCAGACTCTGCAACAACAGCATCAACAGCAACAGCATCAACAGCAACAACAGTCCGGCGGAAGTCCGAAAGACCCCAATGCAAAGCCGCCACTCTTCTTGTGTGAGCCATTTGTCAAAACGGCCTTGGTTAAGGGGTCCTTCAAAACCATTGTCCAACTTCCAAAGTACGTTGATTATGGTGAATGGATAGCATTGAATGTGTTTGAGCTGTTCAACAACTTGAACCAATTCTATGGTGTGATTGCAGACTACGTGACCCCAGAAAACTATCCTACCATGAATGCAGGCGGCAACACAAACTATCTCTGGGTAGACGGAAACGGTCAAGCCGTCAACTTGCCTGCATGTCAATATATCGAATTTGTATTGTCCTGGATATCCAACAAATTGAATGATCAATCAGTGTTTCCTACAAAGAGTGGAGGTGCATTCCCACCCAATTTCTTGAAGGATTGTAAGAATATTTGCAGACAAATGTTCCGGATATTTGCCCATGTTTATCATAACCATTTCGACAAGATAGTTCACTTGTCATTGGAAGCACATTGGAATTCGTTCTTTGCCCATTTCATCAGTCTTGTGAAGGAATATAAATTGATAGAAAGAAATGAATTGGAACCGTTATTACCTTTGATAGAAAACTTTGAACTGCAAGGTAAGATTATATAGATCAGCAGAGGTCTGGCAAAAGGTCTGAAGATCACCGGCCTCGGCTAAGATTCACATAAATACAAAAGGATTGCCAAAGATTATTGCAAATCAAAAAGATTATAGGAAAGTTGAAGATTATGGTCATAAAGGAAATTGAAGATTATTGGTCATAAGGCAAGGCGAAAATTGACCCCATAGAATCAACAAACTCCAAATAGAAATCACAAACTGAAGGTACCAAGTCAATACCTCCCTACAAAAGATTATGTCATCCTTAGTATTAATATACAACCTACCTATATACAAACATGTAGGTCCTTCCCATCCTTTTATATACAAGTATTTTTTTCTAAGAGAAGAAGTATGCTGAGTCTCTAACCACCTCCACTTCCAAATCACCTCTTTGAGGAATATCAGGGAACCTCAAAGGTACCAAGATCTGGAAGGCTTTTGAAGAAGAGCTGCCTACGGTAATAGAATTCAAATCATACCCTTCGGTAACACTGATGGTAGTGACCATATCTTTACCGGTTTGAACGATCTTTGGATCATCGGAGGCTAATAATTGTAATCTCTTCTTTTCCAAATAGATTTCATCTGCAACCGTCAATGCTCTTCCCAAACTCTTGACAATATTTCTTCTAACTTCCTTTATCTTTTTGGCGACTTCATGATCTCCCGGTATCAAAATCACCTGTAAACAGTCCTTGTACCGTTTTTCAAATTCATCTCTAACTTGTTGGATCAAACTACTCTTGTGCAATGACACGAACTGGTCTCTGATTTCCTTATTCATAAGGTCGACGTCCGAGGCATGGGTCCAGTAAGAATCATGGACGGCTGCGAATGATAATCCGGCATCTCCGCAGGCTTTGGCAGTCATCAACATATGGGTTGCGTCCAATGAATGTACAAAGTTTGGAGGGAATGCTGCTTGTTGCTTTCTAGCATCAACTTGAGATGCTCCAAAAGGATCTGAGATCGAAATGTCTTGCAAATTAGTCTTGATCAATTGACTCTTGGAAACACGGTATGGTTGTACACAAGGCAATCCCAACGGCGTCGTCCAAATCACAGAAGATAAGTGGTTCGGTTTATTGGTGGTATTAGCATTATCTTCATAGTCAATTCTGACAGACTTACTGATTCTTTTGGCAGCTTCTCCAAGCCAATCTTGAATATGATGGGCACCTTCGAAAAGTTCTCTAACTGATGCAAACACATGGAGGGTCAAGTATCTAGAGTATGCAACAACATCCTCAGTACTGTCTTTGGAGAAATGTTGATCAAGTTGTTTCTTGATTTGAGCAGCAGCTCCAACGAACGTCACCCCATAAACGTTGGTCATAACGGTTTGTTTGACCACCTTTCTAGTAATTTTATCTTGTAAGAATAATGCATATTTGTTACCTTCCTCGGCTTCAGAATCGATTCTCTTTCTCACTAACGAAGCAACGAATGAATAAACATCTTGTGGTCTATCGGCAGGAATTAAATTCACTTGTTTGGCACCCTCAATATCACCACCCAAGGCTGCATAATGTTGTAACCCATTACAGGTTCCGTCTTGATGTACAGGAATATGAGACACAAATCCGGTAGGATCTTCCAACTTGTATGCTTCATATAATTCATAACAAACACTCAAAGATTGCCATGGTTTTTCTGCCTTTAACCACCAAGAATTTGGCTGGAATGGGTCTTTGGCAGATTCAAAAATATTGGCAAGGTTATCCTCAACAAACTGCACCCTTTCATTTAATGGTGCCTTATCAATACCATAAACGTTGGCCAAATGGATCTTCAACCATCTTAATCCCGAATCACCAAGTGCCTTTCCTTCCCAGAATGAAAATAATGATCTGGTCAAATCGTTACCTAAATGGTTGAAATGTGGGGAGAGTGGATATGCTCTACCTCTAAAATCAACATTATGGGGAAAGAAAAGCTTTTCACCCAAGAATCCTCTAGCAATTTCCAATTTATAATTGGTATCACATCTTTGAGATTTGGCAGAAGCTGCATCATTGACAGCCTGTCTGACCTTCTTTTGGTATTCGAACTTTTGATTTGGTTCTGCATCCATAGGCAATGGTGTAGGTAAAACAGGCTCATCAATGATTGGGGGAATATCAAGAAATTCTTCACCAGTATTCCAATACTTGGTAATAACATCCAATACCTTACGATTCACCGTCCATGCAGTATTACCTAAAACATTAAGACCATCGTATACTTCATCCAAATTTCCCATTTCTGATGCAGCTTTCAAATATGCTGATGTTTCTGCAGAATCTTTGATTCTTACTAATGCAGTTTGTGAAAACAAGTATCCTCCGTCATTGTGAGAAGTCCAAGGTCTTGGTGGTACCAACATTGGTAATAATTGTGGCTGGACACAATTACTGAAAGACCTACCAGCCAATTGACGTACCACTTCCTTATGGATGAGGAATACCCCGAGCTTTTGGCCATGGGCATATCTGTAAGTATGATGAATGGCTGGTTGTACACCTGTGACGGTTTTCCCGGTGGTTGGATCAGTACCTTTCACGGGTACTTTGGCAATATGTTTCAATAAGGAAATCAAAACAGCACCAATCTTGGCATAAACAGCATAACTCCATTCACTTGATTGGCTGGTGTTATCAAGTATCACGCTCTTTTTCTTTCTTAATAATTTTTTCCATTGACTGGTAGTTTTCATCTTCTTGGAGTATACTTTCTTTTCGGTGTTTACCAAACTCTGTGATCTATATTCAAGTTCAATGGCTTTACCGACAGAAATAAGTGCTCTGGCAGCTCTCATCCCATTGTCAATACCTCCTGTCGATGTCAACTTCAATAACTCCAAAATAGTCACTACACACATCTTTTTTGGAGGTACTAACACCAAATATGGAGCATAGAATTCTCTTTCCTTTATGACATTCAATTCTGCTGTTGATAATCCTTCTTTGGAAACAGTACCATCGAGCACTGCTTTACATTGGGCGATTTCTTCTTCAACATATGGCAAGAATTCAGAGTACCATTTGAATAATTGAGCATTCAATCCTTTATTAAGACTGATTCCTCCTCTCTTCTGCATGTCTTCGAATTCATGCTTCCACTTTTCTTTGGCCCCATCGACCCCTCTAATCTCCAATTGTCTTTGTCTGGACTCGTTGAACAAATCAAGAGCTTCGTTGAACTTTTCCTTCTGTTCTGGGGTTGTTAACGACTTATGCAATTTGAAATAATCTCTCTTTTGTATAGAGGAGTTGTTATGTAATAAATGATGATTTGAATCCTTTTCGATGTCTTTAATGATGTTTTCGAATTCTTCCGAACCTGTTTCTTCTTTCAATCCCAAAAGGGTATGCCTAATGATTTTCAATCCAAAGGAATCCACTGCTCTTAATACTTCACTGTCCTTTTCTATGGTTGGGGCTTGTAAATGGTCTTTGAAATATTCAGGAGTCTCTTCGAACTCCAAATCTGGACTTAACTCATTTCTGACTTGTTTGAATAAATGGACAAAATCATTAGGGACATGGCTTTCGGTGATTTCGGGGTTTTTGAAGATCTTCATCAATCCGTCGGCTCCTATTATATCAATATGGGAGAAGATTTTTCTGGTCTTTTGAATGCTAAATTTGGTGAGAAGGTTCATGTAGGGCTGGTCACATGCTAAATGTTTAGCAAGTATGATGGCATAAGTTCTATCGTTGGACTTGATGGCAGGGAATTTTCTGGTGAAAATCGACATGTATGCTTCTACATCATTAAGGGTGACTGATTCTTCAAGGGCCCATGCTTCAAGATACTCATTCAATGTGAAGATAAACGTCTCGGGGTTGGACAACAATGGATAGATAGATTGAAGGATCCTTTCTGCTCTTTCGAAGTTCTTACTGGCCAATAATGCATCCAACAAAGAATGCAAATGGAGCACATCTTTGGCAAATGGAGATCTAGTCACCGGGTCATAATGGGACGACCAGGCCACTTCTCTCTTTTGGTCCTCGGTGACTCCTTCAAACGTTTTCCCATCGATATCGGCAAACGTCTTAGTATGTGCAGAAGGTCTTTTCTTTTCGTCTGTTCTTGTTTTCAAATCATCTAGGAATGATTTGTACATCTGAAAATCTCCTCCCCTAGATGCTGTGGACGATGAGACGGAGGCTATTCCCCGGATATTCATGCTCTGTTTGTGAATCTCATAACGCAAACTCGTCACATTCTTTCGACAAACTTTCAACATCTTCCAGTATATAGCTTCGTATGATAGTGTGATGTTAACTAATCTGGTAAGCAGCGCCATCGGTTTAAAATTTGCAAATTTTTATATGCAGGACACCCGAAAAATATTGTCAGTGGATGTGTGAGTGAGATATGATAACAAGTGTGTGCTGATAACTGGTGGATGTATGTGGGGGTAGCAGTATGAAATGTGGGATTAAAAGGGGCTCACTGATATAGAGAAGGTTATAAGAAGTGAGTTGCTTTTTTCGTTTTTGATTTGGGTTCATTTTCAAGCCATTTGGTGATGGCATATTTTGCAGTGATGTGTTCCCCATAGTAATTACATGCTAGAAGTTGTGATGACTTAGTACGTTCTTATTCTTTACTACTCTTCTTCCTACTGGCTCACATGTGCTATGGTATGGTATTAAAAATATCTACAAGGCTCACTTGTATAATTACTCACAGGAATCTCTACAAACCCATTTCCGCTTGTAATGCCTTCAAAGCTTCTTCGTCCTCGTCGTCCTCTGCATTTGCTGCCGCTTCGGGCTTGGTCTTGTTCACCGTAGGGAATGTAGGTAATTCCTTTGCAGGTACTGGGGCAGCATGGGCCTTTTGTGGAGGGGCTTGGACGTGCTGCTTGTTTGCTTGTTCTTCGGCCTGTAATTCTGCCAATTCCTCGTCCAATTCGTCTTCATCGACGTACTCAGTACCAACCGGTCTGGATATGGCCTCAGATATCTCATCGGCAAGGTCAACTTGTTCCCTGATATCATCCATGGTTTCTTCAACCTTATCCACATTGTATTCTCCGTGTATTTGCTTCATGGCGGTAGCACCTTGCTTCATGGCCTTCATTGTTTCTAAATTCAAATTGGCCCCCTCAATAGCCGTCAACTGTGCTTCCAACGATTCGACTTGGTTTTCAACCTTTATTAAGTTGGCCTCGTATCCCTTTTTCCTCTTTAATGCATTCTTGGCCAACGTCTTGTTACTGGTGATATTCTTACGGGCTATGGCATCTTGATCTGCCATCTGTTGTTCCAAATGATTACGCTTCTTAGTTAATGTTTGAATATGTTCGCGTAACTCCACTATGGCCCTTTTGGGGAGCTCTTTCTTTTGCTGTTTATTCCCTCCAAATAAATAGTTCCACATTGTATCCGGATTTCTGAGGTGTCTAACTTGTGATTATGATAAAATTTGGTCAATTTGGTTTGCTACTACGTGCAACTTTAAGTGGCGCCTTATCGACTTTCGATATCAATTTCTATTAGGGAGTGAGATTGTTAACCAGAAAAACTGGATCGGTACACGACCGCATAGTCATGTCCCATCTAAACAGCATACATCCTATATAAGGGGAAAGTTCGTTTCGGTCTACGCCACATTTCAGCCACTAATGTAAAAATAATTGTTATTGTATGTCACCATTATCACTTTGTACTTTCAGTGGTATTGTTGTTGTTCCATTTGTTGTCCTATCTGTTAATTTTTCTGCTATTAATTCTCCTTTCTATGATGCGTATTAATTAACTAACAACTACCCATAAGAAAAAGAATACTATCAACACCCCAAAGATCTTGAGGAATAACCATCTGTTGCTGGTTATGTGAGCATAATACTTCAAGAGTTCCCGCTGCGCTCCCGTGACATTCAAGCTTATATCTTCTACGTTTTCGTCGATTCTCTGGATCTGCTCTCCTTGTTCACTCACCATTGTGGCCAATTGTTGGAAAAGATTCCCCACCTCATTAATGGTGGATTCAATCGTTTCAACGGCTCTGTTTCTTTGTTGTAGGTATTGCCCTCCTTGCTCTTCCATTAATAACATTTGTTGTGTCTGGTTAGGTATTGATAGGTATTCTCCATTGGAATAAGGCTCATTGTCGGTATCGGCATCTGGATCATAAGGCAAGGGAGACTCGGCTCTTTGCACCGCCAGCAAGTATGGGTTCTCTCCTAAGTTCTTTAAATGGCTAGGAGACTCATTCATGGGTGATTCATTGTTGGAGGTCCGATGGTTGGTGGTGGCGGAGAGAAAGTTATCAGTTCTATTCTTGTTCAATATCTCGTTCTTTTGTCTAATCTCTAATACATTTTTGAATTCCCCACTAACGTTCTTCATCTTCGAGTTCAACAACGTCATTACGTTTTTGGAAAACTGGGTCGTTTGTGAATCTATTTGAATGGTGTTATCTCCATTGGCAGACCTCTTCAAGTTTTGCATATTTTGTTCAATCTTGAAGATCTCTTGTTTGATCACATACGTCAACTCGCCAATCTCGATAGGCTTGTCGTCGAACAATGGCTTCCTCTTGGCCAATAATGCTAGTTTACTCAATAATTCAGTCACATGAACTATATCTTTTGCGATCACGCTGGCTTGTTGACTGAACCTCGACTTCTTGACCGGTTCTACCAGTTGCTGCGGTTTCACATAGTTATTTTGCTTCTTATTGATCTGGTCATATGAAGTGACACACTGCTGAAACTCATACGTTCTATTTTGAATTGATGCCATGTTGCATTACTTTGTTGGTAAACAATATTGTGATAGCGATAAATGCCAGTGTGTACTTTTCCTCGTGGCGAGAACACGACCGCGTACCTTTTCGTGTGATACTTTTTTGTGCAGTTGCATGATGGGGAACACTGTAGATAAAAGGGCGAAAAATATTTGCACCATAAACGTGAATACGAGAAGTAGTATGAAGTCGTATAGCTCCTCGTTAGGTAGTTTGGGATGTGTGTAACGTATGTCTTGCTGCCGAAACTGTGGTGTTGTTATTAGCCACTGTTCTGACTAATGCCTGACCAAGTGCAACCTTCACTACTTCTACTACTTCTACTACTTCCACCACTTCTACTACTTCTACTACTTCCACTACTTCTACTACTTCCACTACTTCTACTATAACTATTTCTGTTCTTCCTTTTCCTTTCCTCCTCTCTATATTCTTCTTTCTTCTATACTAACATACTGCTAAGTCCCAGTTCTTTTCTCGACATATTTGTGCCCAATCTATGTACATCCTACCGTCATGATATCGATCCCACACTATTTCAAGAATATCCCGTATTCTTTGAAGATTTCCAACACTGTAAGTTTTCTGTATTGTTTTGATCCGTTCTGTCATTTCACTTCTATCAAGGGCAGAGCAACAGTTTATTCCAAATATTAAGATGGCAAATGATAAGGAGGCCTTCATTCTTGTTTTCACCAAACTATCAAGTGCCTGTGTTCCATTCAATAAAATGACCTGCATTTCATTCGATACTGCTGGAATCTTGAGTAACTGCATCTTAATACACAACTCACAAACAAGCAGATAAGTCTTGAATAGCATTAAATGCATCTCAAACTCTTCATTATCACTGACTACCTCTTTCAAATACTTGACATTCGGAGCACATGCCAATATCTTCTCTTCCAAGTACCGATACTTTTTACTGACCCGCTCACCATGTTTGAGTCTCTTCTCTTTAAGCTCTACAAGGTCCTTAGATCCACTGAGCAAAAATATCTCAGGGAACTCTTGAAATATCCAATCATTACTCACACTTTTCAATTCAACATTAATATCTTCCTGTAGTCTGTCCAACTCAATAGCTGCTTCATTGACCTCTCCCATCATTAGATATATAGGCTGGATACATCCTTGTAGTGGATCGACCCCATAATTGCCTAGTTCCAAAAGTTTTGTTTTGTTAAACGTATCATCATATTCTTTCAAAGAAAATTCAGTCCCGTTAATAAACGAACTTGAGCTTAAGATATCAAAAAATTGTACTTCGGATATAATAAACTTGATATCATTCGAATAATCAAACATTCTGCATAACGCTTCTAAGCTTCCATATTGCTTAATGACTTTAATAGATTTTTTGAAAAAAACATGCCAATTAGATACATCTCCAGCACAGATTTCCAAACCTAAAAAGATCAAGAGAAAGTTGAGTATCACAAATATATCAAACTTAGTTAGATTTTCGAAATTAGGGTATCTCATTGAAAACATTCGAACGGCTTTTTTCTTATATTCTTCTACTTCTTGACCCTTTCCATCGACGTATTGGCATCCCCATGCAGTTAAGGCATACAGTACTGAAGTTTCACGGGATGCCAATTGCACATAGGTTTTCACAAAGTAGTTGGAAGAATCGGTTCCAATACTGATGATTTTCGCAACCTTCTCGATGTATCCTTGCAAGAACAATGGGCATTTCGCATCCATATCAATGTAGACACTGGATCTGGGCAACATTTTGGGAGGAGTACTAAAGTAGGAGTAGGGGTTGGCAAATAAATATTCGTTTTCAAAATCTTTAGAAGCTTCTTCTTTCATAAGAGCGTCGAAAGAAGTGGTTGGTATCTGAGGTACGTACGAATCTATTTCACTTAGATTTTCCGATTCCATGATTTGGAGTTGATTCAATGGTACCGATTCTATGGTTCCGGAAACTGTAGGAGCATACGTGATCTTTTGACCTTGATCCACTTGAGCAATTACGTCATCATATGGTAAAGGTAGCAGTATCAGGCTACGGCTCAGAGATGACTCGTCGAAGATTTCATTCCCAGATCCACCACCATCACCACCAGTATACCGATGATTGAATTTCACAGGGGTTTTTTCTTGAAGATGAAATTCATAAGAAGCTTCTGGGATTTGGGTTTTGGCCAACCCAGAAAATCGGTGATTTTTGAAGGTATATGAGGTTTTATTGCGAGGAGTACATTCAACATTTCTAGCTTTACATGAACCACAAACAGGTCTTCCTTCATCACATTTTTTTCTAATAGGGGGGTTTAGTTAGTAAATGATTAGATTTTGTTTGTTTTACAACTTCCATACGTATGTCTATAATTCAACTTACTTCCTTTGACGACATTGTGAGCAGCCGTTCTTCGATCTTCGACCCCTCGATGCAACAACATCAATTTTGGAAATATCGTCTGCCAAACTAGCAATCGGCTTTTCGGGGACTTCCTCGGAGGTCAGAGGCGACATATCTATAGGGGAAACCATCAATTCAGCATCTATATCAACAATCTAGTCTATGCGATAACGATGACATCCAAAAAAAAAAAATTAGTCGCTCACTATATAATTCAATTTAAATTGGACTGCTCCTGTTAAGCTTCTTATCGAAGACCTACTTGCCG
>JAJLWT010000074.1:0-40589 GCA_030570835.1 Suhomyces tibetensis
CCTGTTCTCTTTTACATTAACGGTCCAAAGTTAAGAGCTAGATCGAAGTATGCCAATTAAAGCCGAATTTTTGTGATATATATATATGGATAGTTCTCTTGGAACAAATACAGAAGCTCACCAATAGAATCTAGAGTTGCACTAAAATTTCTGGGTATGAATATTTCACTGATACATTCTGATGGTACGTACCTCTTTGGAACTGCCCTTACATTATTTTGTCATCGCTAATAATTTTTGCAAGTATTCACAACGAGATATTACATTGAATGACACGTAGATGATTACATTAATGTAATTAATTGGAACTAATTTTATATTATTACCTCCTAAAATTTCAGCACAAGATACATTTTAAGGAGCAGAAAACTGTATTCATCGAACCACTTTGTGTATATTTAATATATATATGGGGAAAGTGGGAAGATGTCGGAATACTTTCCATTTTGATCAAACTGAAGAAAGTGAAGCGAAGCCAATGTAGTCTGAAGGCGAGATGGATCATATTGTTTCATATATTATTAGCGTTACTCCACGTCTATTATATGCATAGCGATATAGAACCATCTTTATTAACAAGAACGTTACGTAAATACTACAAATATTGGAACAGTTTACCAGTTTATCCATCCTACACCGCCATGCTGTCTGTTCTGGATCGAGAACTTTTGATGGTCGGACAGCATGGCGGAATAGCGACGATAAACTGGTAAGCTGTTAAAAAGTATATGTAATAATTTACCTTACCTTCTTGTTAATGAATAGGGATCATTTTCTATCCTTATTTATACAAGAGAGGTGTCTCTACTACTAATATTACATGAAACAATAAGTCTCACATCATATGTGTAAGAACATTGTTTCATAATTGAACTAGATATTAATATGTTAATTAATATCTCTTTCCTCTACCACCATACACGGAGTTAGGATTATCCAAATTAACATTCCCTCTTAATCCTAACGTACTCTAATTTCAGTTAGTTTTTGGAGCTTGATTCAATCTATGTTGTTAATGGAGTTTGCCGTTAACCGTTTATATCACAAGATGATATCTTCTAGATAAATAAGTTGTCCACAATTTCATAGTTAGTATTATGAGTAGTTATTGTTTAATTGACAATTTATTCTAGGTATCTGCAATACTGCCGACAGTCGAAAACTTTACACGCTTGGTTATTAACACTTGTATTCGTATTGTTAGCCAAAATAGCTGTTACGTGTATCAGTGTTTACAGACACGTTACTTAGCTTATTATTGCTAACAGAACAAGTTAACCTTGGTTCTCACAAGTAATTCAAAGAATTTGAATTATACTAACTGGAAATCACCAGTTTTAATACTTTTATAACTGGCATTGCAGCTATAAAAACTTTCCTAACTGAGACCCTACCTGACAAGTCCATCACTTATCACGAGCTTTCTTTTATCTTACTGAACATTTATTCTAACAAGGGTAAAACATAGAGAAAATAAGGTTTATTACAGAAAATTCCCTCTGAAGTTATTTCCCTCTTAATCCGAAACTTCTCGTATACCACAAAGAAGACGTAGATGTTCATAGGTACCTCGAGAAAGCCCTTTAGTGAGCATGTCAGCAAGTTGATCAGCAGTAGGAATATAATGGATAGTAATAGTATCTTTTTGGACATGGTCCCTTATGAAATGGTACTTGATATCCATATGCATAGTGGGGCTGTGATGTACAGGATGAGAGTCTTGGTGGATTGGTTATCTTCATAGAAAGGTAAAGGGACTTGAATAGGGAATATTGAGTTCAGTAAACAATTGACTGATCCAGAGGCCTTCTTTTACACATTCTTGAAGACTGATGTATTCAGCTTCAGTAGTTGATTGAGCAGTTTGTTACTTTTCCAAGCAATCGGAGCTCCACCAAACATAGCAATATATCCTGAATATGACTTCCTACTGAGCGTATCATTTCCATAATCATTATCACAATAAAATTGGAGTTTAGTACTCACATTGTAGCAAAGCTCGTGCAAAATTGTTCTCTTAAGATAACGAAGAACATGTTTTGCAGCTTTTAAATGACTAGGTTTTGGCTGCGAAAAATGGCGGTTTAAAACTCCGACAATAAAAGATAATGTCTGGTCGGGTAAGGAATTTATAAGTTCTGGCATCACAAAGATTCTCGTCAACAGTTGCTTTTCCCAAATCAAGTTCATGAGTTATTGAAGTTTTGACGATATTAGAGTTTTCCATTCCAAAATCAGTTATCATTTTTGATATTATAGTGTCTTGCAGACTAAGCGTGATAGCAGTGGACTGTTGGGAAATATTCATACCAAGAAGCATAGTAATGATTAATATTCTTATAAAATTCAAACTAAGGGGTTTAAATTGGAGGTAAATTTATATTCGACTACGTTCTATATTAACCATGGGCCCCATAGCAGGGCCTTTAATTACAAGGGTTAAAAATGAAATAACGTAAACCTCCTTTGACTATTAATTCTTGCGTCTTCATGTTCACAAATGCTGTTTCACTTTCAAAATTTGTTTAGCTGTTTCATATGTAGAATCCTCGAGAGAAGTTAAAGATAGTCCAAGAATTTTCAAAGTTTTTGAATTGTCTAACTGACAATAGTGTTTGATTTCATCATTCATGCCTCCAGTTATTCCAACTGGAAGAGTGCTGCCCAATTCTGGAAATCTATCACGGATGGCGTCTAGGATTCCTTGTATTGTAAATCTACCGTTAGTTAATAGAAGCCTTTCACCTTCCGCTCCCTTGATATCAATTGCTGCAACATGGGCATCTGCAACGTCCTTAACATCACTGAATCCACCGGTAATAACCAATGCAGCCTTTCCATCTGAAAAGCCACCATTTGCACTTGGAACAGACTCCTCAGGGGTGAACTTCAAAACTGTGTTAATGATTTCAGCAGAAGTATTTAAAGTATCTCTCACATCCTCATCAAATAACTGAGGTCCAAAAACAAACCCAGGGTTTATTGCCGTCAAAGTGAAGTTAGGTTTCTCAGTCTTCACAAAATCCCAAGCAGCTTTCTCGGCGAAGGCTTTGGATGCAATATATCCGAGACGAGGATTAGAAATTGCTTGCTCCCAAGTTGTATTATTCCAGGAAGTTTCATTTCTGATGTGTGTAGGATCCTTCTCAGTATCGAGACGGAACATAGCAGCAAACGAAGAAGTAATGACTACTCTTTTGATTTGAGGTGCAAATTTTTTAATGGCCTTTAATACATTTTTAGTTCCAACAATTGCAGGTTTTAATAAGTCTTTTTCAGGATCGGAAGTATTATAATGGAAAGGGGATGCTGTATGTATGAAAACTGTTGCAGTTGAACTCTTTTTTAAGACATCATCGAAGGCATTTTCGGTTTGGATGTCCGGAACAATTACGTATGAGAAACTGTCGTTGTTCAACAAACGCTTCAACCTCATCCCTTTTGTGTCTGATCTAACTGTACCGATCACAGAGTAGCCCTTATTCAACAACGCTTTAACGATATGCTGAGCGATGTATCCATTAGCACCTGAGACTATAGCAGTAGGCATATTGAATTTGTGTTTCAAGATATTTTTGTTTAGTGTAAATCATCATCATATTTATACTTCATTTCGCGGGGAACAGCGTGGATAGCCGTATTTATAGTCATGCATGCACTTCATAAAAAGAATCGAAAATAGAGTCCTTTTTTCACGCTATTGTAAATTCAGACCATAAAGATCAATCAGCAATCGATCAACATGAGCGAATTAATTAACCACGGTACTGTTTTGAATCAAGGAGTACCTCCCATTCTAACCATTCAATTAATAGCTTAAACTTTGCGCTAAATTTTCCCTCGCACTTTGGTGGGGTCGTGTGTTTTAAACTAGACTGTTTAATTCTAAAATATTTGGATTAACTACAAAGAATCCTTAAAAGACTTCTATTATGCAATTTTTTTACTTCATCAAATTGAATCTACTAATACTCACTTATATTAGTCTCCTTAGTGATGTGCTGAACTTTCAAAATATTCGGGTAAGACTTTACTATGTAATCGCAATAGTAGAGCAATTAGTATGGCGAGTGGAATAGTAGCTGTGGAGTATATGCATTTGAAAAATTTGCAGCCAATGTCAGGAAACTACTCTGTATTCTAACTTTCACGAGACTATATGCACGAAAAATATAATTTTCTTGATATCACCATACTTACTATGCATCACTTGATTTATCCATATAAGGTAGTTGCGGTTAGGTAATAGGTATTATTCCTTGATAACTATATCAATAATATGGTATGGTGTGTTAGTATATAACGTTTCTGTAGCGAATCTAATTCTTGATGTAATACAATATATAAGAGTACAGTTCTCTATGATTTCATAAGTAAGGCAACTTGTCCGAGTGGTTAAGGAGAAAGATTAGAAATCTTTTGGGCTTTGCCCGCGCAGGTTCGAATCCTGCAGTTGTCGTCATTTCTTTTTTTGCTTGTTATCTAATTTCGCACCACATTTTTTTTGAAAAATGTGAGTATGAGTTGTGTGGCAGACTTATCTTTTTCACTATCTAGAGGAATTCAAACCAAGATCTAGATCCCTAAGCAATTGAACTATAATTGCTATCGAGGGTGTGCATGTCAAATGAGCCATCATATATTTCAGTTAGTTTTTTAAACGGAGTGATAAGGAAATATCCTCACCTTTAAATTTCTTTCAAGGATGTATAGGAACACAAATATCATGGTACAGAGACAGTATCGTCGACTAGAGAGAAGTGCAACTTTGGAAGTTTTGGTGGGGGAAGATAGTAGTGATTACGTCAGAGTGATTACGTCAGATAGTAGATAAAGCGAATATATAAAGGTCACGAGATTGGACACGTTCTCACGTATTTCTTACCGAGGACACTTCGTTATCAAGTAGTGTGACACATTTGCAATTAACTAATAAAATCCAGTAGAATATTTCGAAGCAAGAACTTCACCAAATTGTTAAAAATAATGATTCCGAGTTACTAAGTGCTACTATACCTAGAGATGGTCATGAGGGTATTCATATGTCAATATCCTTCATTTTTCCCAAACGCTTTCCTCTTCTAATGACCTTGACTCAAGCACTAAAAAATAGTTTTGTTTATTTTTTTATGGGGTGCAAAAAAACGCTTCTGTGATCATTCAGATCAGGTTTTTTAAGCACCATTTGACAACAATATAAATCGAAGTAACTTCCCCGGATTTCATTTGAATTGATTTAATTAACTTAGATTTTTATTACATTTATTTACAATTTGTTTTAAGGAAACCTTTTGCAATTATCACCTTTTCCTAATTAAAACAAGTGGTGGTAATCATGAAGTTACTTCTTTTTAGATTACAACTGTTGCTACTTTTCAGTGTCATTTGTGAATGCATCTACGTTCCCAATACACATAGCGGTAAGTCAAATGAAAACATATTTTTTCTACTATTACAAAAGGTAGCTCCTTCTTTAGCACCAACCACTTATGACAACATTCGAAATAATGATTTCGAAGGTTGGGTTAAGGCCCAAAAAGAAGTATCATTTCAAGGTATTATTAATAATATTGGTGGCATCAGTGAATATTTGAATGAAACAGAGGTTTCTAAGGGTGCTGTGATTGCTTCCCCATCTCGTAGAAATCCTGACTACTTCTACCAGTGGACTAGAGATGCTGCTTTAACCATCAAGTCATTGATTTACTTCATTGATGATCAACAGTTCGCAAACATCGATAATATCAAACAAATTGTTGAAGCATATATTGAAAATAACTACTATCTCCAAAGATTAGATAACTTGTCTGGGTCGTTCGGTGATGAAGATAGGTCCGGTTTGGGTGAACCAAAGTTTTTAGCTAATAATGGAGTATTCAATGAAAACTGGGGAAGACCCCAAAGAGATGGACCTGGATTGAGAATCATTACTGTCTTGAGTTATTTCGATGTTTTAGATAAGTATGACGAAGGGATCTCCAACGAATTTTTGAAATCAAGAGAGTTCATTTATCATGAAATTGTGAAACCAGATCTTGTCTATATTGTTAAGAACTGGAATAAAGAAGGGTTTGATCTATGGGAAGAGATTAACTCTCGTCACTTCTTTGGTTCAATAACTCAACTAAGAGCAATTAAAGATGGACTCAAAACCGCAGAATCCTTTGAATCCGATTACGCATTTATTCAATTGTTGGAAGACACTTTTAAAGATGTGAAGAGATATGTTGAGTCAGATGCTGGATTTAAATCCAATACTGTACCTTATTTGATCGAAACTCCAACTTTATTTCAGAAAGGTAAACGTAATGGTTTAGATGCAGCTGTTTTGCTTGGATCTCTTCATTCACATGATACCGAACTTGGTGACTACAGCGATATCCCATTCGATATTGATGATAACCATATTTTAAATACATTGAGTGCCATGGTTGCGGACATGAAATATAGATACCCAATTAACCACAACAAAGGCTTTAAACTGGGTGTTGGAGTTGCTTTGGGAAGATATCCAGAAGATATTTATAATGGTGATGGAACTTCGGAAGGAAACCCATGGTTCTTATCAACTGCCACTGCGGCTGAAATTATTTATAAATTCCTTTTCAAGGTGAACTCTAAAAAAGAAAACATTATCATTAACAAAGAAAATCAAGAATTCTTTAAAGATTTCGTAGATTTTGAGAATATTGATACTGAAGTTGGTACAGATATTGTTATTACTTTTGGTTCGAAAACATATATTACATTGACAAGAAACTTGTTTTCATACTCAGACTCATTCTTGGAAACTATTAAGGATCATGTTGATAATGCAGGACATATGTCTGAACAATTTAACAAATATCATGGATATATGCAGGGGGCAGAGGATTTGACTTGGAGTTATAGTGCTGTGTGGAATGCATTTAGATGGAGACAGAAATCATCAAAAGCAATAGAAAGCTAGATTTTTTTATCCTATTTTCTTAGTTATTACTAGCACTTCTTGGAGGATCTAGTGTTGGTTATGAGCTACTCTTTAAATAAGAAAAGAACCGTATGTATTTAATTAGTAACTGCCCTTTGATTAGTTCTTGTATACGGATTTAACATCATATCTCCATATTATTTACCGTTTCGAAAGTAGTGATATTTTGGAAACTATTTTCGTCAACTTTAGTATAACACGATTCAGATCTATCCAACAATTCATCCATTTCTTCAGCAGTTAAAATCCCAGGGTTACTTTTGAAATCATCAATATCACCATCAAAGTCATACTCCAAAACTGAAGCACTTTTGACATTTAAATTTTGTGGGACGATTGATGATTTTGATAGTTCAAGTAATTCCTTAACGTTCAAACTATTATTCTTAGTAACATCTTCATCACCTATTATCTTCTTTAACTTGTTAAATTTGAACTCTCCCATTTGTATAATTAGCTTCTCCAAAAATCGCTTAGAAGAAGATTTACTGATAAGCATTTCTTCAATTGAATCTTTAACTAGAAATCGAAAAATCTTAACAGGACTGGTTTGGCCAATTCGATGTACTCTATCAATTGCCTGAAGATCCATTTGTGGATTCCAATCATTATCAAAAAGAATTACTGTATCTGCAGCAGTTAAATTGATACCCAACCCACCAGCTCTTGTCGAAAGCAAGAATATCTTTGTTTCAGGATCATTCTTGAATCTCTTAATTTCTTTGTCTCTTTCGTCAGGGCCTGTTTGCCCATCTAATCTTGAAAGTCGAATTCCTTTGAACAAAAACCAATCTTGCACCAAGTCTAATAACTTTGTAAACTGAGAAAAAACCAAAACCTTGTGTCCTTCTTCTAGTAACTTGGTACACAATTGGTCTAACACCTGAATTTTTGCCGAATTCTTGTACAATATAGACATAAATCTTTTCTCGTTATCAACTTCAGTATCGAATGGTTCGTAGTGGATATATGGCGAATTGCAAATATTTCTCAATTGAATCATGGTGTTCTGTAATGACAAGTTAGTAACATGTTTACGTATGATGCCGTATAGGGTGTCCAAAAT
Organism: Suhomyces tibetensis; assembly: GCA_030570835.1. NCBI lineage: Eukaryota > Fungi > Ascomycota > Pichiomycetes > Serinales > Debaryomycetaceae > Suhomyces > Suhomyces tibetensis. Next base: position 8,037 of record JAJLWT010000074.1, read on the forward strand.
TAAACTTTGTTTTTTAGATTTATTATGCGGTTTCTGTGAAAGAAGATTGTTAAGATTTTGATAAACAGATTTATGGTCTTTTTCTGCTTGGTCATATTCTATCTTAGATTCTGCACTTGCAAATTCATCATCAGATTCTGCTTCCCTGTAGGATTTTGACTTCGAATTCATTTTATTGTCCTCAGAAACCACTTTGTTTGATTTGTCATATAAATACGAGTCAATTCGATTATAATCAGACTTATTACTGAAGTGCTCTGAGTAATTATACTTGATAAACTCCTTCAAATATACTTCAACAAGGCCCGGTCCTAGTCTATTGTTTACTGCATCGAAGTAAATTTTCTTTTGGAGTTTTGTTAAGGGTACATGAATTAGATACTCTTTTTTTGGGGGTAGGGACTTAATAACATCTCTTTTCAATCTTCTCAATATGAAAGGTTTCAATATAACATGTAAATTTTTAATCAAATTTTCTTGAATATTCAACTTAATAAGTCTTTTGGTTTCTTCATCGTCCTCTTCATTTTCATCTTTTTCAAATATTGTTAGTTCGTCGAAGTTGAACCACTGTTGAAATAATTCAAGATCATGGAAAATATCGGGTAGAATGAAATTTAATAATGACCATAGTTCATTTAAATTGTTTTGCAATGGGGTACCTGTTATTAATAAACGATTCGAAACATCAAGTTTCTTCAATAATCTTATAAGTAAACATTCACTATTTTTCAATCTGTGACCTTCGTCCACTATTAGGTAACTCCAATTAATTTGATTCAATTTATTGAAGTCTTTGATAGAAATTTCATAAGATGTTAAAATGATGTTATACTTTTCCTTTGAAATTTTATGATTCAAGTGAATTTTGTGTCTTTCAACTTTAGAACCATTATATTTCATATATTTAACTTTGGGTGCAAAAGAACTAATTTCATCACACCAATTAGATAATGTGGATAGAGGAACAACAATCAAGAAAGGTCCTTTTATTCCGTTTTCGATCAAGAAACACAAAAATGCAATACATTGTAAAGTTTTACCCAATCCCATTTCGTCAGCTAAAATTCCATTTAAACCATTCTCGTATAACGTTATTAACCATTGAAGTCCATCAAGTTGGTAGTCCTTCATGGTCCCACCACTAACTAACTTAGGTTGCTTTGTATTCTGAGAAATTGCCGATTGGGACATTTCAATGGCTTCTTTCGTTGATTTCGTTTTAGTTGAAATATTAGTGCTCAACATGGTGGTAATATCTTGTTGTTTAGAAGAGGAGCCTCTACCCGATTTCCGTTGTTTCTTTAGTGGAGGTTCGTCCGAGGATATTGGCTTGGACAAACCGCTCTGAAGAATGTTATCGGCAATGATTTGTGAATATACTTGTGATTTTTGGATCAAGTTATTCAATCTATCAAACTTTTGATCCTTCGTTAATTGATTGAACTCATCTTGTTCTTGTGAGTCTTCGTGAATTTTTTGTTCTTGAATAAGAGAAGCCAAATCCTCATCTGTTCCTGGAGTTGACTCGTAAGAACGGGCATCTTCAGATGTCGTTATGTCAAAGCTATCTTCTGTCATTAATGATATTAAGCTAAATTAGATGATAACGCGTTTAATTATCCTAGCATTACATAAGCAAATGCGGTGAGTGAGTAAAATTTAAAGATAATAAAACACTCCCTAGATTGGCCCACATTAGTGAAATACCTAAATAAGTGTCGTGAGTAGAGTGCCCTTCGAACGAAAATTCATCGTTAGACTATTTCCATATATACATATTGAATCACATAATTTCAACTTTCCATATGAGTGAAACCTTCCCCTTGTCAACTACATTAAGTTGTGAATGCACGTTTCCGTTCGAATCTGGTTATGTTCCCACAGCCGAAGTGCCGGAGTTGAGACTTGCCCGATAATAAAGGACTATTTTTTAAAGAAAATTGTTGGCTGCTGCAGATCAAAAAAATCAGATTTTTTTTACACATTAGCAGTGAAGTAATCTATTACATGTAAAAATAATTACAGCTTGAGATCAATCTCAACAATTACCTCATCAATAACCTGCAACATGAGGCATGATATTACCTTCCTGATACTGAAGTTGACATTGACTCAGTTTCGTCACTCCCACCACAGTAAATTATAATAAATTAAGACCTCCTTCTCCTTTTCCTATATAAAAATTTGCTTTCCACACTTTTATTCATCTAGTCAAAGTGTTGTTTAGAAGCTTAACACTGGTGAAGGTTCTTCCTAAGCGGACTATATTTCAATCAAGCATCCTAATGGGCAGAGAAAATATCCTTCATTATCAGTTGGAGCATGATAAAGAGACAGACCTTGCTACCACCCCTCCATCAGATATTCCTGGCATTTTAGGAAACGGATCGACCACTCCTCCTAAAAAGTCTAGCGGTACCCATTCTAATTTTCCGTTCACATTATCTAAGGAATCCACTAAGGCGGATTATCTTCACAACAATCAATATTTTGTTGATTCGGTTAAACACAATCATTCCAACCATATTTTTGATTTGAATGGTAAGGGACAGTCCCCTCATACATTATGGATTGGATGTTCTGATTCTAGGGCTGGTGAATCATGTTTGGCTACCTTACCCGGTGAAATATTTGTTCATAGAAATATTGCCAATATAGTTAATGCGAATGATATTTCCTCTCAAGGGGTGATTCAATTTGCGATAGATGTTTTAAAGGTCCGTAAGATCATAGTTTGTGGTCATACTGATTGTGGAGGAGTTTGGGCTTCCTTATCATCTAAAAAAGTTGGGGGCGTATTGGATTTATGGCTTAATCCTCTTAGACACATTAGAGCTGCCAACTTGGCCAAGTTGAATGAATTTAATAAAGATCCAAAGGCAAAGGCTCGGAAATTGGCCGAATTGAATGTTATTGGATCGGTAACCGCATTGAAAAGACATCCAAGTGCTTCCATGGCTCTTAAGAACGGTCAAATCGAGGTTTGGGGATTGATGTATGATGTTGCAACTGGGTTATTGAAAGAAGTCGAAATCCCAGATGATGAGTTTGAAGACCTATTCCATATCCACGATGAGCAATTGGAAGATGATTTTAATCCACACTAAATTTACGTTATTACTTTTTTATAGACTTTTATATACTTTGTACCATAGCTAATAATATAAGATAAGAAGAAAAGCAGGCCAAACAATGCAAGGGACGACCAAGGAGAATTAATTTATCGTTGTATGACCTGTGTAAACGAGATTGCTAGTAATATGGCCACCATGTATCATTATTTCTGTGTCTACGAATGTAATGTGTATTGTGTGGACTATCAACACGATATGTGACCTCGGACAAGTTTAGTTTTAGCTATAAACATTCCGACGAATCAAAAGCTCCATAACCTATCCAGTGAAATTCGTTTGCTTAAGTAGTATCCCACTTCAAGTTGAATCTACCATCTTTGCTGTCATGTTTGAAATCTTCAATTGCTTTGAACACCTCTTCGGCAGTATTGGCAACTTTAATAATATCACCATTCTTGACACTAACAAACTCATTTTTAATCGCATCTTCGATGAATTTTAAGAAGTTGTCATAGAATCCATCTATGTTGAAAATAACAATTGGCTTATTGTGGATGCTTAATTGACACCAAGTTACCACTTCCAACAACTCTTCGAAAGTTCCGTATCCACCTGGTAAAGCAACAAAGGCGTCTGATTCTTCTCCCATTAATCTCTTTCTGGTATGCATGTCCTTTACCAAGGTAGTTTTTCCATATTCCTCGGAATCTGGTAATGGGGTAGAACCATCATGGTTGTCAATAGATTCTTTTAATTTCTCATTAAGGTCTTCACCACCTGTTCTTTCTCTAAAAATCAATGCTTCCGGAATGATTCCATGGACATATCCTCCATTACTGGCACATGCTTTTGCCACTGTACCCATGATACCGGTGGTACCGCCTCCATAGACCAATCCCCAGTTTTTAGCGGCCATGGCGGTTCCTAACTCAACAGCCTTTTCAGAATAGGACGTCTTGTTACCGAAGGAAGAGCCACAGAATACACACACAGTTTTTTCAGGTTTAGTAGTGGTCATGTTACTTATTCTATTATTTGACTTGTTATATTATTCGACTTATTTGATTCTTCGAATTCCGACTAAATTGACCTCGTTTCGGAATAATGTGGACCTTTATATAAATGTGGGAAAAAGCGCCAAAATATTCCGCGGTGGTTCCGATCAGAATTTCACACCAGAGATAGATAAGGCTTGTGTCGGGCGGAACGAACTAAATTGAACCAAACAAACAGCCAGCATATATATCTCGGAAAACCAGGTCCATATACTCAGTATCATGAGAAATACGAATTTTCGTAGAGAAGCATTGTATCACTTAAATAACCCCCTGACTCATTCTGAATGCGATTTTACGGTGCGATAACCAAACCACACAAGGAATACTTGGGACATTCCATTGAGTCATCATTCAGTACTTTACTACTGTGCAATCGAAAAACACACTCAAAAATAGAATAAATTTTAGCGTATGAGGAGAGAAGACGGGGATATAAAACCTTACTGGACGTTCGACATAATAATTAACTATGGCAGAACAGTAAGGCCACTAGTCTCTTGGAATAGCTTGAGAGTACCCAGTCGCCAAAAAAGGTAAAATCATTTACAATAGAGGGGTACATCACATGACACATGGGGTTGCAAAATCCCACACATATACTATTGACTATTTTCTAGCTTTGCAATGGGGTACAGAAATGCGTGCTAACAAAGTAAGTAAATACCAAAGATATAGTTTTGTAAGCCACCATCATTAGAAAGGCAAATGCTCCTAATACGCCAAACCCCAAATGTACGCTCCACATATGCATTTGCCAGCGTATATGCTGGGCAATCTCTAAGGGGTATTGTCTGCACATCCCTCACTCTCGCTGTCAAGATGCGAACCCTGACACAGTATTGTGTAAAAAAACACGTCTGACAATCCTGGCAACAACCAGGTGTTTTTGTTTTGGACTATAGGCGCGGAAAACAGACGAGACGAAAACTGCTATAATGATATTATTTTGACATATAAGTCAAGAAATCGCCAATCTTTATCTCAACAACCAGAAGTTTCCCAAAATCGCACCAACCAAAGAGGCATAATCTCACCCCTACCACTTTCTTGATAATTGCATACTAGAGAAAGGTATCTATTCAGGAAACAAGTTCTAAAAACAGAACGGAAAAACGTACATCATTCATTCACCAAACTTGTTGTAGACCAACACAAGTCACAGCACACGATGACCCGAAGAACACAGAATCTATTGAACCAATTGGATGACTTGTTTCCCGAGTTGGATGAAGAGGACTTCTACGAAGATGAAGACGATAATAATACCAGTAACGAGGTTTCTTTCGTAAGAAACAATAGTACTGCTTCTACAAGCACAAACACATCTTCCGATACATTAAACAGCCTAGCAACCGAAGCAACAAGCATAATGTCAATGAATGAACACCCCAAGTCTCGACAGCAAAACAATCATGAGAGCACGAGAACATTGTCATTTTCTTCAACACTGACCCAGTTGCAAAAGTGTAAGCCTGATCCAATGAAAACAATCAGGCTACATCGCAACTTACATCAACAGGAATGCAATCTCAATAACATCTTGGATTGTCTTTCAGATATGATAGAGCAAGAGACATCTAGGCTAATGGAAGAATTGAATCAAGTAGTTGGAAACTTAGAAATATCTGTGCCGTATAATACACAAACGGTACGCTTGGATGCTCTACACTTCAAAGGCGGAGGGGAAACGAGAATAAAAGACGATATCAAAAGGAGGATACAAATAATTCAATAGACTTGTCATTTGCTCAACATAATAACCCATGATACCCATCTCCAAATATGCCCACGTACCATTCCCTCACAAAACTATCTAGCACTTCCTACTGCATTAAATCAGACTTCAATTCTATAATACTTAATTCTGTATTTATTCATTTATTTATTACATTCAATTCGTCAGCTAGTTAAATATCCTAATCTTTAGTATGTGCTTGTAATATATTTGATCAACCCTTGAATGTAAAACTACTAAGTGTACCCTCCATCACTTGATTCTTTAACTGATGAGCCAATCCTTGCTGCCCATGCGACAGATTGTTAGAATTGGACGAGTTAGATTTACCTGAAGGACCATGGTTAGTACCGCTACTATTATTTTGTGCATTACTGTTGGTGCTTCCTTGTACTGCTTCTCTCGGTTCAAGATTCAACGAAAGTTGATATTGCTCTTCAATTGTTGGACATTTGTCAAACCACGAATTAAGATATTTCTGAATCTCCGAAACTTCATGGAAATTAAAGGCAGTCATTTTAAATTTATCGATTCCAGTAACGATTTCACATGTCTTAGCTCTTTTGGCAAAATTGGTCATTTTCGATCTGTTCATCAAATAATCAGGATTCCCATGATAAACGAAAGTCAAATCACTCAAGTAAACACCAAAAAAAGGGACACATGGTTCGGAACCAATAAACTTTAAAACGTCTCGATACTCATTGAAATTTCTAGACGAATTCATTAATTTGTTCATGTACTGTAATTGTGCAAGTGCATCCGAATTTAAAAATTTCCAAGTTTTCTTTAATCTGTGAATTGGTGACGAATACAACGCCGAAATAATTGCCGTCATTGACGAATAGTTATTATATTGACGACACTTCTCCGCAACCCGAACAAAGTGTCTTATGATTTGTACCCTTTTCCTAGTTTCAGTCTTTCTCAAAATCATATATGCAACATAGTTAGTTAACTGATTAGATGCCTTGATGAAGCTGGTGATGCTATCAATACTTTCACTCAAACCTGCCTTTTTCCCCCATACTTTTGCTAAACAGGCGAACTTAGTAATTTTCGAATAAAGTTTGAATTCCCTCAAGGTCAATTGCCTTGCCAATTCAATATAGTCAATATCCATTAATTTGAGTTTCTTCATCACAGAACTCTTGGTCAATATGGCTGGTGCCTTTTCAGTCAGTATTATAGGTGTTCTTTCCACGTACACCTTTTCACCATTTAAAAGTCGTATTATATCGATACTAATTTGCTTTCCAACAGAGTAAGCAGATACTTGATTGGTTTGTGCAAATACAAGCCATTTCTTTAAAACAGTCTCATTATAATACGATTCACACCAATGCTTTTCAATTAATAACTTCATTATGTTCATGACCCGGAGTCTGATCGGACTTTGTTTCTTCGATATCCAAGAATTGTATTCTTCGTAACTTAATCCCTCTGGCGCTTCAATATTAAATCTGTTGATCAATAAACCAACAAATTCACCCAAACTCATCATAGAGGCAAAAGTCAATAAAAACGATGCATTGAAATTACTATCAAATAACGCATGATGCGTCAAATGTGAAATCAAAGCTTCCTTTGTTCCTCCCTTAATATTTCCCTTCAAGTCTAATAAAAGATCGTACTCATCATCTCCTTCCAAATACCAAGGAACATCCGAAGATTTCTTGTGACCCCCACTATAATAATTATCTCCTTCTTCTGACTTGCTGGACATAATCGTATTGTTTCTTTCTATCATCAAGAGTTGGACATTGAAATCATCATGCATTACTCTAGTAGCATAGTTCAATATAGTCTCTCTCTCATCAATCAACAGTTGAATAGCTGCTAAAATTACCTCGAAGAATTGAAGTCCATCCCTTAAGTAACCGGACATAAGAGTGTCTGGATTTAAGGAGATAGCATCTCCTTTAGGCTCATTTAATTGATCACTTAATATATTGGATAATAACATCGAAGCTTTCTCGGTAGGTATCTTAAGAATATCACGATTATAAAGCAATGGGTCTTCATCCTTAAGACCTTTGAACACTTCTGGATCTTCCAATGTTAAAGATTGTGTAGACATGATAATCTTCAAGATCAAATCATGAAATTGTTGCTTCAATTGGAAGAAGTCTAATACAACTGGATAATCAAATGTCAAATTTGATGATGGAGTTGTATTCTCGGAACTCGGTTTCTCTTCTAATAAGTCCTTTAGCATTTCAGGATCTTCTTCACTCGAACCATCTTTTTTAATAAGACAGAACACAGTGAAATCAAAAGATTCAATCAAGTCGACCATAGAACTAGCATGGAAAAGAAACTTATAGATCAACCTCAAAACATGAGTATTTCTCTCTCCTTTCAAAGTCTCATTAAAGTACAAATGTTGGATGTTTGGGTCAAGGTATTTCAACGTTTCTTCACTCAAAGTGATCATTTCTTGTGTATATGTTTGGATGGAATCGTACGCTTGTTGATCAATGATTACCTTTGAATGATACTTGTTCTTCTTATCATCACCACCTAGGTTTAAAACCGAGTTCCTTGTTGTGTAGAATGGATTACACCAATTACCTCCATTGAATTCCCCAGCTATAAATCTTGGATAGACCTGAGGCAAAAGATCATATCTATCTTGCCCTTCATCTTCTGAATTATCTGAAGCATCATAGTCAGATTTTTTTACCTTCTTATCCACTGTAAGTTTAATAAAAATTTTGGTTAGTGAACTCATATTGGCTTTCAAATTTTCAACTTCAAATTCAATTTGCTGGAAGTAACTAACAAATTCATGATTGTCATTATTCAATGTTAGTTTTTGTAAGTTATTAGATAATGAATTCAAATTGTTATTTTGCATATTGTCATCTGAGTTCTGTCTAACAGTTGAAATAGAAGAAGCGGGTGATTGCATTGAGCTTCCGGGTTTACTGGTGGATTTGTTTAATTTGGAAATATCGTAGCTGAAAAGCTGATCGTCCGGACTATGTGAATAATGCATTATACTCAAATGCAAAATACCATTGATATAGATTTGAGCAAAAGAACTGGCCATTTTCTTCAATTTTCTTCTAATCGATTTTTCATACTTTGTGTCTGTAAAGTCTCCTTGAGTTAAACGTACCGCTGAAAAAACCAAAGAAATAAGCTTATGGAGCTTGAAGAAATGTGCACTGAACAATTGATTGTTATGATCTTTAAGAGCTTTAAATGATAAATCAGTCAAATAAAGGAAATTTGATTTCACTTCACTCCATTTAGTTAAATCCGAAGGATGCCTATAGAATAAATCATCAGTACAAAAGAAAGGCTGAGAGAACCTATGATATTCCGAAGTTCCAGAACTTTGTGAATGAACAGAGGATGCATTAGATTCCCTCTTTAAAGGATCGAATGATGAATTGGATCTTGATCCTAATAAACTTTCATTATTATTAGAATTTTCGGATTTCAAAACAGAGCGATCAAGTAATGCATCTTTACTTGGCAATTCTAAACTTACTGGGAAATGAGATGGATCAAACATAACCAATGGTAATGTTTCACAATAGATATTCAATGCTTCACAATAATAAATTAAATCCCCATCGGTAGTAGGTCTGGTGATCCATGTGACAGTCTTCTTGTACTTTGAATGGAATTCTTCAGACATTTTCTCTGCTTGGTCCACATCAGTAAACGTGATCTTATCAGTTATATCAACCGGGGTCAAAGTCAGTGAGATAGACCGAAATTGCAGTGAATTCAGAGTTTGCGACGGCGAGCTCGATTGCTGTGACGCTTGTATTGAATTATTGGCTGCTTTGGAATCCGATGGTATGCTGGTCTCAGAACTAGCAAAACTGACAACAGAATTTTTCCGGGTACTGTTGGCAGGACTGTTTCTTTCAGACTCCAAAATGTTTCGTTGAAGTAAGGTGGTAAATGAGGGAATCAAGACGTTAGCGGCAGTGTTGGCAGCAGTGATAGAATCTATTTCCTTATTATTCTTCAACTTGTTGAGAACAGGCTGAACGTAGTTGACCGACCTGACGTAATTGTGAGGAAACCATCCTCTCTGGATCTCGATATTGTTGAGTATCAACACCCCATCCCACCATCCGGTGTCTGACTTCGATAGCACATAGATGGTATCCCCCAAGGTCAATGGAAGATGTGACGTCTGTGTGCCCGGAAAATCGTAGAGCGCTATGGCAGTATCCAAATGCTTGAGAGGCTGACTGACGTTGTCTTTGGTATCATGTGGAGAAACCACATCCGGAGCTATTTCATCCATCTTACAGAAGTTGGTATTGGTTCAGAATGGCTGGGGGTACTTAATACATTGTCAGTCTTTGTTCGGAGCATATACTTTATTGAGAAGGATCGGATTTTCTGCAGGTTGTGCACAACCTGCCATTTACAACTGTTCTCCTCCTATCTCCATTGGATGGACATACTCAAATGCCTCAGCCTTGAAATCAGCTTTTGGGGGGAAGCACAAGACGTATCTCGACATTTCTCTCCCCTGTGAACCAGCCAACACTTGTGGGTTGCTATCATTCCAACTGTCTACATTTTCTTCCATTCAGCATGAATTCTACTTCAATGTAGATCTCGTGCACAAATGCAGGTTACATACAACCTGCAGAATCTTGGCTAATATCCGGGGGATTACCCTCCCCTACTTGAAAAATAATCAAGGAATCTGTCCGCCTGCATATAATCGACAAGACCCGGCGGTAGCAAAATTTCTAGGATGGTATCCTGTATACAGACCAGCTCCATAATACACCTTAAACCCAACCGCTTATCAATTAACAAGTGTATCAAATGTCGATTTTCTTCAAAGCAGCCCTAGACATAGAAATCCGGTTGGACAACGAAGATTCCCGGAAGCATGTGGAAGTAAAGAGCCCACACGGCCGATTGGAGAAGTTACCAATCTACAAGGATGGCGAATCGGTGAAAGGATCGGTGACCATTCGTACCAAGGAAGGACGCAAGGTGGACCATATGGGGGTCAAAGTACAGCTTTTGGGGTCAATTGAGACAAACATCGACGGGTTGGTGTCGTCTGAATTTCTTTCCATGGCCACCGAATTGGCAGCCCCTGCACAATTGACACACCCTGAAACGTATCCATTTGAGTTCAAGAATGTGGAGAAACAGTACGAGAGCTACAGAGGCAAAAATGCCCGATTACGGTACTATGTGAAGGTCATAGTTTCCAGGAAGTCGGCCACTGAAATCACCAGAGAAAAGGAATTATGGGTGTACCAATATACGACGCTCCCGCCTGTGAATACGAAGGAATCGCCATCGGTGAAAATGGATGTTGGGATCGAAGACTGCTTACATATCGAGTTTGAATACCTGAAGTCAAGATTTTCACTCAAAGATGTAATTGTCGGACGGATTTATTTCTTGTTGGTTCGGCTTAAAATCAAGCACATGGAGCTCTCGTTAATTAGGAGAGAAACGGTTGGAGCTGCACCAAACCAAGTGACCGATAGCGAAACGGTTGTGAGGTTTGAGATAATGGATGGTGCTCCTGTCAAGGGAGAAACAATTCCTATAAGGTTGTTTTTAGGCGGATTTGATTTGTCCCCAACCTACCGAGATGTGAATAAGAAGTTCTCCACCAGGACTTATTTATCGTTAGTGTTGATAGATGAAGATGCCAGGCGGTATTTCAAACAAAGTGAGATAATATTGTACAGGGATCAATGAGAAGAACAGAGAGAACTCAACAAGTCTACAAGAAGAGGCATGAAATTAAAACATTTATATAGTCAGTGTGTATATTTAGTCTTATCAACAAATGATAAAATATACTTCCGAGATCAACGTGATGAGAAAAAAGCGACAATATCATCGTTAGAACCGTCACTAACAACCAGTCTAATTTTAGACCGATATCAACGGACTGTTCGAAGCAATTGGACACCCGATATACAGGTCTAGTAGGTTGCCCCCTCATACACAGCTTTTTAGGCACATTCGAAACGCATTCGAAACATCTCATCTAATCCTACACAACATATACTGCGGATCGAACTCATCATTTATTTACCTGACGACTAATAAAGATGTCAGCGGCTCAGTCCGACCAAAACATATCGTCAAACCAACAAGTGTCGCTTTCCACGGCCGGTATACGAGCGTTAGTCTACCAACTTCAAGCATTATATCTAAGGACCCCAGTCAAGTTATTTCGACCTTCGCGATTCGACTACTTAGCCTATGTTAGAGAATTGGCTAACAAACATGATAATATACACGAGAAACCATACCGGTTTCGGACACATTCGTCGATAGGAATGTTGGTCAATGTCATCAAGAAAGAGGGATGGAAATTCATCCCTGAAAAAGTGCTACCTCCGTTAGTTGCAAATTCCGCCACCGGATTGATTTTATATGGAACTTACCTAACTGCATTAGATCATTACCAAGATCAACGATCCGAAAAGCGTAGCGATCACAATTACCGTCCAATTGATACCTGGAAAGCTGGTTTTTTGGCGGGGGCTTCTCAATCCTTGGCCGCTGCCCCTGTAGATGCCATATATACCAGGCTGACCACTGCAGAAATGCTTAGTGGAGGGCATCAAAATTTGTGGATTTACGGATTGAATAAACTAAAAGAAGTTGGACTTGTTGGAGTATTTGCTGGATATGGGTTCTCTCTTATCAAAGAAAGTATTGGGTTTGCCTTCTATTTCTCCACTTTCGAAGTTGTCAAAACCCAAGGTTACAATTTGACTTATACGATGATTTTGACTTATAGAAAGATGAAGCATTCCTTAGAGGATCGCTTACAATACTTCTCATCCACAGATACAAAGCCTATTGATGAAAACCTAATCCGTCAAGAACGTACCCGTCTGACCAAAATCCTCAAATCATCATTCATTCTCTTAGCAGGAGCATCTGCAGCATTTTCATTATTAGCAGTCCAATACCCATTATCGAAGGTTCAAAAAATTCATTTATCAAGGTTAGAGGCTCTTGATATCTATAACGCTCCCAATATCAAAACCAAACCATTCATCAAGTTATACTACAACTCCTATATCGACACATATTTTCAAGTGGTCAAACTACAAAGCAAATCAAAATCAACGTGGTTCCAGTTTGCTTATAAAGGGTTTGTGCGAAATGCATTAACTACCATTCCAGCCACCTCCGTTGGACTATTGGTATTTGAGATTATGAGAACTAAGTTGGCGGATAGTTTAGAGGATGAAGTACTTACTTCATAGACAAATAGACTAATATTTAAATATTTATTCAACATCACCTTCAAAGCTACATCGAAGGTTATTTATTTACTTACCCACTCTGTTCTGGTATGCTTTCCATCCAGCATCTCTGTATCTCTTTCCTTCGACTTCTGGGCTTCTTCCATTACCAAATAACCCTCTTCCGACAATTATGATATCGGTACCAGTAGATACAACTTCATCGACGGTTCTGTATTGTTGGCCCAAAGCATCACCCTTGTCGTCCAAACCCACGCCTGGAGTCATGACAAGCCAGTCAAAACCTTCATCGATACCACCCATGTCCCTTTGAGCAATGAATCCAATCACAAACTCCTTGTCGGACTTGGCGATTTCCACTGTTTTTTCAGTATATTCACCGTAAGCTAAAGCACCTTTACACGACAATTCTGCCAACATCAATAAACCTCTTGGTTCGGAGGTGGTTTCTTGTGCAGCTTCCTTCAATCCCTTAACGATACCAGCACCTGTAACACCGTGTGCATTGGTGATATCGGACCATTCGGCAATCTTATAGACACCCCCGGAGTACTGGTGCTTGACAGTGTTTCCAATATCGGCGAACTTTCTATCTTCGAAGATCATGAAGTTGTGTTTTTTGGCAAGCTCCAAGAATGGCTTGACGGTTCCTTCAAATGAAAAGTCGTCAATGATATCCACATGTGATTTAACCAAGCAGATGTATGGCCCCAACTGGTCAACCAAGCTTAAGAACTCTTTGGTGGTTCTGACATCCACAGAGGCACACAAGTTGGTCTTCTTGGTGTCCATCAACCTTAACAACCTTTGTGCAACAGGCGCAGGATGTGCATTGGCTCTTTCTGTGTAAGTTTGGGTCGAAACCATGACCGATCGAATGTCTGATGAAAGTGATGAGTATTTGGATTGGATTTTTTCTCACTCTTGGTTTGATTTGGTGATTATTTCCTCACCGAAAAACTGGGTGCAAATATCCCTCTCTACAAAGTTACCTACTTTTTGTTGTCTGCTTCTAGTACTTATATGTATTCGATATGAATGGTCTATATGTGTATGTGTTGGACTGAAAATTACTTCTGCACTTCAACCTGTCTGGTCCTCTTTCGCCTCTGTCACCTCTTCTTTGTTTTTATCTTCTTTTTCTAATCCTTTCTTTTCTTCCTTTAATTCTTCTTTTGGTTCCTCTGTTGGTACATTAATCGCACCATCTTTTGATTCATCTTTTGATTCATCCTTAACTTCGGGTTTTTCTTCTGGAAGTAATTCCGTCTTCAAGTTTGGATACATAGGATCGACTTTTTCCCACGTCGAATTCCACAATTCTTCTCCAAGGATGTCATTTGCTTGAAGTACTAAGATCATATTCTTTAACAATTCACTTCCAGATTCTTTGAATGAGCTTTCTTGGTTATCACCTTGAACAGTAAAAGTCCTGATATATCCCAATATTCCCAACCATACCGGACTGAGTTCTTGTGCTGAAAATTGGTTGCAATACTTCAAGAATACTTTACTCACCAAAGACATAGCCTCGGTTTGAGTTCTCACAAACCCTTTAACATCTGTTTGGATCACCTCAACCTTCGACAATTCTTCCAATAATGGGAATAACCCATATTCAAATATTCCAAATGGTGTAAGTTCATCATCTATTTCAACTGATAATACCGTGGTTTGTAATGCCGTCAATGCAAATGCGCGTATCTCACGACATGGGTTAAAACATTGATGTGCCAAGGCTTGAAGTAATGAATAAGATAAATCTTTGCTCTTGAATTCTGGTCTCTTGGTACAACTACTCAACTCCGAAGTCAAAAGAATAGACTTCTTGGAATGTTTCACCAATTCCTCGTAGAAGCTGTTTTCACCAGTTAATGACCCGTCATTGTCCTGTTCATGTTGTGAAGCCACTGCTCCGGAAGATGAGATTTCATCTAACAAACCCAAAATTGACATATAATTGTCTGAGTTTATATCCAATGGAGAGTTATGAATTATACCCTCAATGAAAGTGAGCAAATCACTAGAATATATTTGAATTGAGGCAAAGTTTCTCAATAACAACCAGTATTGTTCGTCATTGAGTAAATTTTTATGGCACCAACAGTCTTCGTCAGTTAATGATAAAAGTGGTTGAAGAATTTGTGCACCTTGTTTGTTAAACAGTTCTTTATCCAATCCAGATAAAGTGCTTATTAATTCACTGGTATCTAAAGTATCATCTCCTTTTCTAACCAATAATAACTTGTAAGAAATCAACCTTGGATAGCCCTTCTTTGATAAATCTTTATATGAATCTTTTGTTTCTTTTGATTTCAAAACATCTTTGGATTCTGATGATTCTTTGTTTGCCTCTTTATCTCCATATGCAACTTCTTTGCAATCAAGTTTGCTCAAAACTTGCTTAGTTAAATTCAAATCATCTAGTAATAAACAGAAACAAACAATAATTTCCAACAAGAATAAACTTTCAGTCTCATAAAATCTCTTGTTTTCTTCATTATTTTCAGGTAAAGAATCCAAGAGAAGAATTACGAACGACTTCAAGTCCAGCTTAGGACCTCTTGAGATTATTTCAAAGATTCCAGGGATGTTGACAGACTTGACACAATCAATGGTAGAAAGAGTGGATTCAATTTCTTGGTCAGTTGGTTCAGGAGGTTCATCGGAATATCCTTTCAAGAACGAAGAAAACGTAGATAAAATACCAGAGTTATTATTCGGCTTGGTTCTGTTAATAATATACCGAGGCTTGACTTTAGGCAAAGCAGTCAATTTTATCTTCTTTTGAAAGTCATGAAACAAGTTAGGATTAAGCAAGCAATTCTCAAATAAGGTCAAAATGATTCTGATCACTTTTTTCCATGAATCTGTTACCTTACAATCACTCTTTTTAATCAATCTGAATAAAACAACTGTAGATAGCTGTGCTTTGAAATCTCTACCAAACCACACTGCCATTTCACTAACCGTGATGACCTCTTCTTTCTTTTCAATCTTGATTTGAGTGATTGGAATTTCCTCGCGGAGATTATCATCTGAGTTCTTAATACTGTAGCTTTTGTTGGTTAAAGAAGTCAAGTCTGCCAAGCTTCCAACTAAGATATCTATATGTTCACCCAAATTGTAATACAAACAAATATTAGCACATTTATCAATAGAAGACATCAAGCGTGTGATGATATGATCATCTGTTGCTTCTTTGAAAACACCAACAAGAGTCTTGATAATAATTCCAACAACCCCTTCAAAAAGAACCTTATCAAATTGACAAATTTCAACCGGAGAAAATTCGCCATGTTCTGATTCGTTGGATGCTAGGGTTGATATCATGTTGTTCCAGGTATCATCAAACCATTTATAAGTACCGTGATGTTCTTCTGGCATGATGATTTCACGATCTCTTATAGATTGATATATCTTAGCCAAGTACCATTCAGGATAGTCCTTTCCATTGTAAACACCACGCAAGTTTCTTCTGTATGCGTCTAAAGTCATTTGCTTCTTAACTTGAGGATTGTGCAAATCAGTATTCAATAAAATAACTGAATAGGACAAGATAAATACCGAATCCCTATCAGGTCTGACAGCTTCCAATCCATCTTCTGGTTCTTCTTCTGGTTCAGTTTGACATGTGACATATCTATCAGCAAATAATTCCACGATTCTTTCAATTTGTTGAGATTCTCCTGGTAATCTGAAGGATTTCAATAAGATTCTTAAAGCTTCATCGACTCTTAAATCGGTAAAATCAAACATTGAAATGAAGCTTCTTAAAATTTCCATACTTGAGGGTTTGGCAAGGAATTCTCCCAATACTTTCTTATTCAATCTACCAGACTTTGTGAAGAAAAAGTTTGCTAATTCCTTTATGTCATTGACATCAGAAAGGAATCCATTTTCAGCTAAAGCTTTAATACCATCTTTTGGTTTTTCATTCAAAATGTCTGCACATTTAACGAAAGATGTCTTCTTATATTTATTTTGAATCAATTCATGCATTGGAATCTTTCCAAAATCGGTGTTAACGCTTTTAATTCGATCATTAATACCATTTATAAATGACAAGACAGACTCCAAACAGATGGGTGGAACACTAGCGGTAGTATTTATAGCAGAATCTGGTAACGAAAGTTTACACAAGAATTCTAATAACTTGGAAGCAAGGTCGGATTTTTCGAACTCACAATCATAATCAATGAATAAGTTGGTGAAGAATAATGGGGATCTAATCCATAGCAAAGAAAGAGATTCAATTAACATTTCCTTAGAACTAGGGTTTCTTGAAGATATATTTGCACCTTTCAAATTATCATTTGGTGTATGGGTGATATTAGGTAAGATAGACTGGCAAATCAATGTCAAGGTGAGTTCGATTTGGGATCTTAATTCTTTACTCATGACAATAGCCATGGTGGAAAATAATTGTAAAGAAGCTTGTAATAAGGCTGGCGATTCCGTGGTAGTCATGATCTGGAGAATATGCTTTGATACAGGGTCGGCAATTAGATTCAATAATGACGTATGGTTTGAGATCTCAGAGCCCGCAACTTCAACGGCAGTATTAATCAAGTTTAATGCGAAAACCCTGGTACTTTCCATATGTTGGTATTGATTTGACGGGGATATCATGGATATGAGTATTCCTAGAAATTCATTGATGCACAATATGCCATAGGGTTGTTCTTTGTCGTGGGCTTGATCTTTGTCAAGGTCATGAGTGGCAGCTTCGCTTTCTGTATCTGAGGCGTCCTTTGAAATGGTTCCTACGGTATCGTCCGTTCCACCAATGACATCTTCTGGAAGTTGAGTGTCCTTGAAATTTGGTTGAAAATCTTCAGATTTAGATTCTGGTTCGATATCTTTTAATTTTCCAAACACATGGAACGTGATAGATACCATGGCCATTTCGGCGGCTCTTCTTAAAACCTCGTTTCTCTTTTTGTTGCAAGCCAAAGATAAACATGTTTGGACCACTTCTGACACCAGTTCGTTTGGTAACAAGTCGGACAACGGAGAAGTGATAATCATTTCCAAGAGCCTCAAGACCTTCAACAATACGGCGTCATCGGAGTTCTGGTCGGCAGCCTCGAAACGGCAATGGGTCAAGGACGAACTGATTTGGATGAGTGTGCTTTGGAGGTTCAGCGATCTATGAGAAATGATGTCGTATCTCAAGAACTTCGATATGGAGTTCAATGCGAGGGACGTGATGTGGCCCGACGTGGACGACGACTTGATTGCAAGCAAGAAAGGCTGTAACAATGTCAAGCAGTCTATCTGGTACAAGTCTGTCGCATCGGTCAAGATAGCACGGAGCTGGAGGAAGCTGGAGAAAAGCGGGTTGTCGTTACTTCTGCCGCTGCCGCCGCCTCCGCCGCCATTGGACGGCAACCTCGTGGTGAGCCCCAAATTGTGAGTAATGGAATCTTCGTCGCCCGCAAAGATATCGCCTGCTCCCAAAATGGCGGCCACTCCACTCTGCGACCATCTGGTCATTTTTCTCATAGCCGACGAGAGTATCATACATTCATTGACCATCAACGTGATGGGATCTATCCCGTTGGGGGACACGGCTGAAGACATGGTCATTCAGCTGGGTAGGGGAGTTGGTTGGGTGGTGGTACTGGAGAGTTGTTTACGCTCGTAGGTTGATCTGCCGCAACTTGTCCACTGTGGGCAAGATCATGGCGCCACGCGCACGACCCGATAATGGATCAGGAACACCTACCACACAAACCTGATTTGAGCCATGGGACTGTGGTCAGGGTGGGAAGGTCTACGGGAGAAGCGATGGCGGGAGATGGTTGTGTGACGTTTGTTTGCTATATACTGGTTTTCCGCCGCCGATTTGGTCTTGTTTTGCCCCGACTACTGTCGAGGTTATATTGCTCTCTTGTAGTAGTTCTTGAACGACGTCCACGCCAATCTCCACTCTTTCTGTTCCAACTTCGGGTGGAAGACGTCGAAGTCGTGCTTCTCCAACCGCTGCAAGTAGAGCGTCGAAGGAATGGCTACCATGAAGGGCGTGAAGATGACATCAGGGATGTTTTTGCGCCAGTTTTTGGAGTGTTTCTGGAGTAGCAGATCGGACTTGGTTTCGGCGACCACTTCCACGATTTCGGCTCTGGCCTTGGCTAGCTTGTTTCTGGCAGTAAGCATGTGGTCATTGGCAGTGACTGCGGTATTGTAGACCACGTTTTTGAGCTGTTCTCTAATATCTTTCACGTCTGTCTCGTCAGTGACATGGCCCTGCGCCAACCTTAACAAAGATTCTTGTGACAATTCGTACTTGGTCATCAAGTCTATGGGGAGGGTTATTTGGTTTCTGCTAGTGGCGTAGTACTTGAGTCCCAAAATCATCGAACTGACGGCGGTTGCCTGGCCTATGTGGGCGGCTATATCACTAACTTGGGCTTGCAATGAAGGCGAGTGTTCCAACAACGAGATGGCCGAGGGTGATATCGAAGGCGAAAGCAAAAGTCCCTGGGTAAGATAGTTCAATTGGGAATAGGTACCTTCACCATAGGAACAGATCTGGTCTACATTACGGAACAGTTTTGTCTCTAGAAAGTGTTTGCGGGTCTGGAGGAATTGATGGAAGTAGGAGATATCCAAATTCAATTCGTTCCGTAAGGCATCTCTTAGCAACACGGCTATAGGTTCGCCGATATCTTTCTCTGAGTAGGGATCGTCTGTAAACACTCTGGAGATAGAATCACTCCAGAACTTAAACTTAAGATCGGCAGTAGAAACGCCCAACGAATTTGTTGTCAGCGACAGGGGAGAGTCCGTGATTTTGTTGACTTCCAAGTTGAAGGCCCTGATGGCCAAGAAGGCGTTTCTGGCGGGTTCGGGTATGTACTGCGCTAATAGATACGACGAACGGTCAAATTGCTCCAACAAAGTATTGACATTTTCTTTGGATTTGAAAAGCTGGCTGCCGTAGGAATACGATCTCGAAAACCGCAACATGTAGTGATGGTTATGTAATATATGCTAAACGGTGGTGGAGCGTAGTGTGGTGGGTATGGGGTGTACTATTGCTTGGACTAGTTTGAAAGTGATGATGATATTTATTCTCGGTGAGAATCATCCCAAGTCATCACTCCTCTGATTCACCATGAAGCTCGAATTAGTCAGACCATTTGCGTACTTGGATATCTCAATCGGTGGCACTAAAACGGGAAGAATCGTCTTGGAACTATATGACGATGTGGCGCCAAAAGCTGTTGGCAATTTTGTTGAGCTTTGTAGATCTGGCTATAAAGGTACGGTGTTCCATCGGGTGATCAAAAACTTTGTTATTCAAGCTGGTGATGTCAAGTATGGCCACACCGACGAATACCCACATTCCAAGCTAGGAACTGGAACCACCGATGTGCTTTTCGAAGACGAGAATCTCGAAAGTGTGGATGGACCCTTCATCTTGTGTATGATCAATACTGGCAAGGACACCAATGGTAGTCAATTCTTTATCACCACTTATCCACAGCCGCAACTTACCGGGAAGCATACTGTTTTCGGCAGAGTTGTCCAAGGCAAATCAGTGGTACGAGAAGTGGAGGGAGTCAATACCAACAGTGAAAACGTGCCAAATAAAGACGAAATTGTCGTCATAGAAGACTGTGGAGAATGGAATGAAGATATGGAGGTGCCGATATTTAATGCTAGTTACGACCAACGAGGAGGAGACATTTACGAAGAGTATCCGGACGACGATGAACACATCGATAAAGAATCTTCAGAATCGGTGTACCATGCATCTGAAAAGATCAAACAAAGTGGTACTCTTCTCTTCCAAGCTGGCGATAAGCTTCAAGCATGGCTCAAGTGGAAAAAGTGTTTACGTTACGTGATGGAATACTTCCCAGATCCAGACCAAGAACCAGAATGGTATGCCAAATATTTGGACATCAAAAAGAAGCTTTACTTGAACATGTCGTTAGTGTGTTTGCATCTAAACAATTACGTCAAGGCAGTGGACTATTCCAGCTACTTATTGAGTTGCGAAGGGGTCACTTCTGCAGAAAGAGCAAAGGGCCACTTCAGAAAGGGGACTGCTTTTATGGAATTGAAAAAGTATAAATTGGCATTAGTGGATCTTAAAGACGCAAGTGAACTCGTCAAGGAAGACGTTGCTATAGAAAAAGCTTTAAAAAGATGTGAAGAATTGATAGAGAACCAGAAGAAGGATGAGAAGGCAAAATATTCCAAGTTCTTCAAATAGAGAATCCTTTAGAAATATAACCGTAACTTCGAAAAGAATGTATAAATGACTGTAAATGTGTTTCGATTTAGCTTCAAGAAAGTCTTCAGATAGTTCTGTATTTGGGGGTATCTATATACTTTGCAACTATATGGATTCATGGTATCTTCATGATCATCGTAGGTCCATCTCTGGTAAGAATCCGTACGGTCTATGGTTCCTTGTAAGTCACTGATTTGGACAATTTCTATGTACAACAACAAAATCGTTCATCCTCTTGACTATTTATCGTATCATCTGCTATTTCCTCCGTTTCCTTCATTCTCGGTTCCTCTATGTTCACCCCCTCTGTTTGCGTTCTCTCTGCTCTCTCTCGTATCTCTGTTTTCACCTCCCTCATCATTATCATCCGCCAAGCTTCTCAAATTCATAAAGTCTAAAACATCTTCATTGTTGGTACTTCTTGTCTCTATTCCATTGCTGGTTCTTCTGCTGGACATTCCAACAGGAAACAACGGCTCAGGTGGAGTAATGCCAACTCTTTGTCTTCTCAAGTAATTCAATATATGCGTAAGTGCACCATTATCTTCATGACTAGGATTGTTTTCATCATGAAGTGCAGATCCAGATCTCAATACCCTTCTTATAGGACTAGAGTTCGTATTCGTTCTTGAATCAGCACTCATGTTATCTACCACCACATTCGCTTCATTCGTGGGAATATTGAGCACGGTAACATTACGTGGACTGGTGACATTCTCAGTTTCTGTGCTGACTGAAGTCCGGCACAACGGGCATGTGGTGTTTTCCTTCAACCATTCAAAAAGACAATCCTTCCCAAATATATGATCGCATGGTATCCTGATAGGAGTATGATCATAATTTCCAGTACATTCGGACAAAAACTTTGGTGCCGTGGTTTCTGTTTCAGTCTGTGCTCCAGTTCCAGTGGTCGACGGCGTATCAGCTGAGTTGGGAGTTGGAATGCTAGTGCTTGTGGATCCGGTACTATTGTCTTCGTTTCCGTCTCGCAGATTGGACAGCGTGGCTGTAGCCTTTGCCCCGTCCTCTGTGGATCGTTTTTTTACCACTACGACCTCTTCTTCGTGTGAATGCTTTCGTTTCGGGGTTGGGATTTTCTCGAATTCCTCGAAACAAATCGAGCATGATTGACAATCTCCTAGATCCGCATCCTTGACCGCCGGAAATGACTCGAAGGTCTTGACGGAAGTTCTTTTTCTGTCCTTGTGGAGACCACTGATTATGCTGGAATACGCCATTCGAGTAGCCAATTGTATGAACTCTTGGATCACTCTGGGATCTCTGTTGTTGGAGTTATTGGGCAAGGACATGACTAGCGAACCGGTACGATTCGGATTCTGGGGGTCGTTTTCATCAGAGAATACATAGTTCACGGTTATTACTATGGCCCGGGTATCATAGGGTGCTGAGGAAGAGGAGGTATCATTTGTGGTGGTGGTGGAGGTGGCAGCAGTTACTCCCGGAATAGTAGGCGCTGAGTAGTCGCCAGCGGCTAATGGATTTGCCTGATCTCTTTCAGTAGGGTTTGTTGAGCTTGTTTCATCACCCAAACCGCCACTTCTGGCCGGACGCCTGGGGATCCCCAAAAAGTTGTCCATGAACCTTTCGAATATCCCTGGGTCCGAGGTTCTGTGTCGTCTGTTCGGGCTTCGTGGATCGGAATTGTTGGCATTATTATTGGGCGGACTACCAGATCTTTCTGGATTGTCACTATGACGTTAGTAAGTCTCTAGATACAATAACAGCGGCTACTTACCTCATGATGATAATGGGTATAATGATTAACTTGGTGGATTCTGCTTGCGGTTACTAATCATGCGCGATACGTAACCGGGTGGGTTCCTTACGTAAGTATTGTCTTGGGCTTACTAATCGGGACCTCGAAATTAATAAGGTAAATTTGCTGGGGATACATCGGATGGAGAATTAGCAACCATGACTACTATTTAGACAAGTAGTACTATGAGGCTGATTGACCAGAGGGTAAGTCTATTGTTTTCTACTATTTTATTGAGCTATAACTATTGACGTTTATAATTATTATTGATCTGTACAATGGGTTTTGAATTCTATATACCTACCTAGACCACGGTAACAAATACGAATGAACACAAGATCAACGACAAGAGTACTGCAGTCTTGGACGACAACGTTTCGGCAGCAGCCTTCGAGGCACCGTTTCCGGATGAAGAGCCACCGGGCGAACCACGGGTTTTGTAGGAGGCATAGGCAGTGCCAGAAGGTTCTTGTCCGCTACTGATGATCGTGGAACTGTAACCCTTGGCACTCACGGCACTAGGCACCGAGTCCGAGATGGTCTCGACATTAGTGTCGGAGGTGTACTTGACTTGTGCAATAGAGACTTGATAGTCTTCCAAATCGAACACCAAGTAGGCACTACGCAAGACATTGTCACCAAACAAAATGTATTCACCTCCTGATGATGGATCGGAACTTTGAGGCATCACCCCAAGAAAGCATTTATTCTGGTAAGGGATAATAATGTCTTGTAATGGGACTTGGATAACCTTACCGCTGAAACTGATATCAATGGTGACAGAGTTGTCTGCAGGACAGTCTACTTGGTAAGCTCCGAAGCTAGAAGAGTATGCACCATGAAGGGTTCTGGCGAGAGATCTTAACAACGGAGTTGGGAAGTAACTCAAGGTGGAACCAGTATCTAAAACAGCACCGTAGCTGTTTTGAGTGATGGTCAAGTTACCATCTCCTTCACTTAAGTCTATACCATCGACCACCACTTCAGTACGGAGGGGATTCTTGTACATTTTGGAAAGTGGGTTGATGATAGGTACGGTGACCAAATCACCGGTATATTTAGCATGGTCAACTGCACCAAAAAGAATACTTCCACTGTTATCGGTAGCCTCACCGAGGTAGATGGAATAGGCACTCTTCTTGATGATTCCTGAGTTACGCAACTTGAGTGGCAAGTTTTCGTACATGTAATTACCACCTCCACTTCTAGAATAGGTAGTTTCAAGACCTGGCAAACCGATTCCGAGAACACCGATATTGGAAGAGGTGTCGTTTACAACAGCAAAGGATAAGTTTGGTACTGTGGTGTTACCAATGATGACGTCATCGTAGCCCCAGACCCCGTCACCAGTAGTTCCATCTGCGTAAGCGATGTTGAAGTCTTCGGCTGTGTTGTTACGCTTGAAAGAGTCGGAATCACCGGTATTGAATGATCCGTATGAGGTGCAGGTGTTTGTAGATGGACCACTTCCACCAGTTTGGGGGCTGTTTCCGGAGCCACCGGTTGCGGTTGGCGTTTCGGTGAAATATATGGTGGAGAGAACCATGGAGCCAAGGAAGCCCTTGTTAGTGTCATCGGCTTCATCTTCAGTAGGAGAAGGAACTTCCTTCTGGGCAACGTCAGCTTCTATTTTGTCCGCAAAATCAAGTAATACGTCTCTTTCAGCATTGTCGCTTCCAGCTATGTCTCTTTTGAAAGCATTGTCTCTTTTGGT
Source organism: Suhomyces tibetensis (assembly GCA_030570835.1). NCBI lineage: Eukaryota > Fungi > Ascomycota > Pichiomycetes > Serinales > Debaryomycetaceae > Suhomyces > Suhomyces tibetensis. Next base: position 32,893 of record JAJLWT010000074.1, read on the forward strand.
CGAAGAGGTCGGGGTAACTCTACAAGTCAAATCGTGGGACATGACCCACAAATCGGAGGAGCCTGTATCCACCAACACGCCGACAGTATTCTTGTCGGACCCGAGGGTGAGTTCGGCCAAGTAGAAAGTTTTGTCATTTTTGATTTCCATATCAAAGCTATCTTCTCTTTTGGAAATATGGGCACGGTTATTGATATTGTTATTGTCTTCAAAAAGCTCTCTCTTTGAGTTGGCTCTTTTGATTTTAAAGTCCAATTGCAAACATTCTGCCACGGCCACTAAACCACAGAACACTCCAAGCAATTTCATAGCTAAGGAACAAGTATGGGATGGAGGAAAGGGGGGATGAAGAAATGAAGAAATGAAAACTGAAAACTGAAACTCGACTGGAGAGCGACCAAAAATAGAACGAGGCAGATTAGAAATAAAGGGCTTTTTCAATTGCTTAAGTAGTCGCGGGCACAGCCATCTATGGCAGGAATGACACTAACAGCATAGCCAAGTCAAGAAAGTTTGTTCGAGGCGATTTCCAAAAATACGATGGGTGTCACAAAACCTGGGGTGCATCAGGAGGACGGCCGACGTCTTGATGACGGGGCCATATGGATGATGGTTGCATCCTGTGTCATTAATTGCATCAGGTTGAACTGGGGAATTATTGCGACGGAATTGCTTCGACAGCATTTGCACCGTCCCAAATTCGCCACTTCGGCAGAACAATAGAATCTAGACACAACCCGAAAGTCGCACCCGCGGTTGCGCACCACCGACCTCCAACGGGCTTGCATTCTCTACCACCGTAGATGATAGGCGAAAACACAAGATTGCTGGTGCGGGTGGCCTTGCATGATGATGGAATTGCAACCAAAAAGTTTACTTTCATTAAAGGCAGCATGTGGCTGGTGGTGGGATGATCATTCCCCGACCCACGCCAGTTTGCTGTCACGCCAGATCACAAAAGGTGGGGGCGTGCGTAGTCGGATAGTCTAACGGTAACGGTTGTTCGTTGGAAACGGTTGGCATCTTGAGATGGGCCCAGACGTGTGGTGCCCAGCATACCAAGAAATGTTAATGTTGCTCCCACCGAGATGGCGACGGAAAGAGGAAAGGGGTCTCGGGTGTTCGTCGAAGGGGTGCCCCCATTGGGGTCCCAGGCTGGATGTCTGAAACGTCGGAAGCGTCTGATAGGTGGTTAAGTCTGCTGCTGAATTGGTGTGGTGCTGGTACCCTCCCCCCTCATCCTTATCGCGCCCAAGAGAAAATCCTGGCCCATCGTAATTTGGCATCCCGTAATTTCTCCTGTCCACATCGCAGCCCCCACAATATGGGCATGTTCGTTTTCTCCAGAAAATACTTTTTTTGGGGAAACTATTACATGTGTGGAGGTCATGGTTGTATCTGCCTCTGCTTCCAGAATCTGTGCCTTGCTTGATTCTGCTTCTAGTCTTTTTCTGCACCCTGCAATGCAATGTTCCTACTTTATTCTATTCGGTAAGACCAGGAGGTACATGATGTAGATAGAGAAATCGATTCCAGACATTTGTAGGGTCATGCTTTGGCATCCTCCTAGATATTATGCATATAGTAATCGGTAATCTTGTTAAAAAATATAACACTAATTTCCAAAAATCTCCAAAAAATCTCCAAAAAATCACTAATTATACTTTCTATCCAACGTTTTTTCTTCGCTACATTAAATAATTGTTAAATTTCTTTGTAATTTTCATTATTCTTATTCGTTATAAAGCTTCTATAATCGCAACTTTATAACTTATTATGTTCCCCCCCTCGCTGAAACCACCACACATTCTATATATTCATCCACCACCTTCTCATCAAACATAAGCCCAGTGAATTGTGAACTGGCACTTTCGATCAACTCATTCGAAAGGTTCATCGTCGATGTTATGGGAATGATACTCGGAGGACCATTTTCCTCATTTTCTTGTAAATATTCAAATAAATCCCATAATTTCTCTGTGTAGGCCAATAACATATCTCTAGACCCGTAATAAAAGTCAATTAACATTTCCCATGCTTTGTCATCTAAATGTTCATGAAGATCATCAATCACTTGTTCTTCATTGTCCAATTGTTTGGTTTGTGGTTTCGACAAATACTCAACCATATTGTGAATGATCTGTCCCGTACATTCATAATATTCAATATCTCCCAAGGTATGCAACAATTCTGGATCATTGGCAAATTCCTTATCCATCCTCAAAAACAGTGAATGAACTCGAGTGTATATCAGATGGATATCCAATTTATATCTTTTCTGTGGAAGATTAACAAATCGATTTAACACAACCAAAAATACCGATTGAAAGATCATCGACGTGTAAAATGCCCTTAACCATGGATATGAGAAATTCTTTATCATGATTAGAATCACCTGCCCATCCAATAGTTCGTTCATAACATTGTAAAAGTTGAATAAATTGACCATAGATGTTAGATATGATGTATACCTTAATGATGGGAAGTGATTAGTTTCAATTCTGATAAAAGTTAACCACCTGATAAATAAACTCAAGATAATCTGATTTTTAATCATCAATTCGACGTGGACAACTTGGAATTGATATGGCTCATTTTTCAAAATTTCCTTGTTAAAGTCCTTAATATCATCTTGAAGCATTCCTTGAACTGATCCATACATCGTAAGGTATCTTCTAATAATTGTAGTGACAGATACAAAATTCGAATTCCTTTTGTAATAAATTGACCATAATTTGACTAAAAATTGAACCATTGGATGTTCAATATTCAGTAAATTTTCATCATATAAGTACTGTAGAAGTTTATGATGCGGTAAAATAGAGCCTCTCAATTGATTAGATGTCAACAACGAACCTTTATATTGGAAGAATGCAAAATCCAATTCAACCAGTCGTAATTGGATCCAGAATCTAGCAACCGTTCGGAACTCAATAGATTTGGGATAGCCTACATGAGTATTTTTGTCTCGCAGTTGATTCAATCGCAGTTGATTCAATTTATGAATATCATCATATTGTGAACTTGTAAGTTCAACATTTTCTTCTTGAGGCACTTCATTTTCTGGATCTTCAATAAGAGAAACAAATTCACTATTCAAAACAACGTAGTTTAATAATGAGTTATATTCCAAATAATTCTCCACGATTTGATTTGTATGCATATAATATGTTTTGATGACAAAGTACCATGATATCAAGTATAAAATATCCGATACTTTATCATATTTAATAATTTTCAGACGAATATGTTTCGATTCTGAAATCCATTCATCTATAATATCCTTATTAGGTTTGAAAGTAGTTGATTCAATTAAGCAATTATTAATACCGGAACGATCGAATTTCAATCCAATAGCCAAGATTATAAAAAGAATGGAAATAGTACGCAATTCCAGCATACTTAGACGGACCATTTGGCTAATATCTTCATCATTGGTAGCTAATACTTTATGATAGATATCTTCAATACTTTTCAAAAGTACGGTATGATTGGTGAGTAATAATAGGTGGTCATTTTCAGCTTTCAAATATGAAGCATGTAATATTTTGACTAGTTCAAACGAGTTCGGAAGAAGACGTTTAATTCTCCTAAATTCAAGCATAGTAATCTCCACCATTGTTATCAAATCTTCGTGGAATTGATCTTCAATAAGATTGGGACTTCCAGCGTCATAATCCACGTATCTTAAAACACTTGGAAAGGTGGGGATACTAAGATTGTATCTGTTAGGATCTGGATGAAGTAATGAAGGTTCTGGCATATGATGAGGCGAGCTAACAATAGGTGGAAGTCTTGTTTCATGATTCTTATTGGTGCTATTTATCCTCATAGTCTGATCATTGACCTCTCGTGGTTGAGAATTCATATAAGGTGGTGTAGGCATCGGTAATTTATCATTGAAACTTGCTTTACTATGATATGGCATAGATCCGTTATATGGAGGAATGGAGCCTTGAATTAAGCCCCCATTGGAACGGCCTGGAACAAATGAATTAACGGTAGAATTAAATGCGCCCGATCTAGCAGAGCCTATCAAAATGTTGGGAACTTGGCCAGAAGAGGCGTTCGGTAACATTGGTAGATTTGGAGTTTTCAAATTATAGGAATTAGACGGGATGTCTCCATGGCCGGTCACACCATCGACTTTAGATATGTTGGTTATTCCAGGATTCGGAGATATCGCCGGATTTATAACATTAGTATTGTGCAACGGGGTTATTTCCAAGATCGGATTTGTCTCTTGGCTATTGCCAATCATGGTATCAGAGTTGGAAATATAGGAGACCTTATCAAGGTTATGATCAGCATGCATCTCACCTAATTTCTCATCGGTATCATCATCTTCATCAAATTCTTCGATCGACTTATGCTCACCCAGTTTATTTTTCTTTTTCTTACTTCTGATTTTTCGTTCTTTGATTTTATTCCATTCGTCTTGTGAAGGAGGATTTGGAGGATCTTGTAAACACTTGGATTCTCTCTTTAATCGGATACACGCAGAGCATGGGATCTGGAGATCACATTTAACTTTGAGAAGCTTGCATGGCCCACAACTGTAACTTCTTCGTTGTCGCTTTTTCGAATTATCATTCATCTTGGTGGACTTTGCATGAAAGGCGGTGGTGGTTTACATTTCATGACAAGTTAGTATCAATGAGTATATATGGGACCGTGTGTAATCATAGGTCCGCCCCATTGATAGAGTGATTAACCATGCGAGATTATGTTCGGAAAAAAAGGAAAAATAACGAAGTGAGTAAGCAAACGAGAAGTATATGCTAGTCGAAGGAGGGGAATGATTACTATATGCTACTTAACACAATAATAATCCTAGATCAGTCAGGTGAATAATTTCATGTGATTTAATGAAGATTGTTCTCTGCCTGAGTAGCACACCTGTATTAAAGTCTCCATACAGCATGAAACGTTCCTAGGAGCAAAAAAAGACCCGTACCGCAATAATAACTGCGTCTGCCCTTTGATTCACTAAAATGTCCTCTGTCTTTTCTTGCACGCGCACGACCTCTTTGGACGACCAATTGCATTTGAACAATTTCAAACTGATCAAGATGCACTAGTAGAAATCAGACGTAGCCAACCACCCCATCCCAAGATGATTTCTAGATCCATAGTAAGAGCCTCCACACTCAGATCGGCCATACCAACAGCAGCTAGAAGCTTTTCCGCCGTGGCTCCCCTCAGAATCTCCAACAAAGATATCAACGAAGAATTGGTCAATTTAAACAACTTACCAAGAAGACAACCAACCGACATCCATGTTCCTTTAGTCAACCCTGCTGATAAGTACACCGAACAAATCGAAGAATTACACAAGTTCGGGAAGTATCTCATGGCTTGTATGCCCAAATATATCCAACAATTTTCGGTATGGAAAGATGAATTAACCGTCTATGTAGCCCCAAGTGCCTTAAGACCAACTTTGGTTTTCTTAAAAAACCACACATCTTCCCAATTCAAGTCCGTTATGGATGTGACTGCTGCTGATTATCCATCCAGAACCAATAGATTTGATGTGGTGTACAATATGTTGTCAGTTCGTCATAATTCTAGAATCAGAGTCAAGACATATGCCAGTGAAACCAGTTCAGTGCCTTCCATTGTTCCTATTTTCCAAGGGGCAAACTGGTTTGAAAGAGAAACCTACGATTTGTTTGGAATTTTCTTTGAAGGACATCCAGATTTAAGAAGAATTATGACCGATTACGGTTTTGAAGGCCATCCTTTAAGAAAGGATTTCCCAACAACTGGTTATACCGAAGTTAGATACGACGAAGAAAAGAAGAGAGTTGTCTATGAACCATTGGAATTGACCCAAGCTTGGAGAAACTTCACTGTTGGTTCATCTGTTTGGGAACAAGTTGGTGAAGGTAAGGATTTCACTCCTGAATCCTTCAAGTTACCAACCCCAGAAGAAGAAGCCCCAGAAGATAAGAAGGCTTAAGAAGAAGATGCAGCCCCCCCCTCAAAGAGAATATAAAAGGTTCAAAAAAGTAGATGACTTGATGTGCTTCAATCATTCGCTCCCTCCCCTCCACAGGCTTAATCAGCTGCTGAATATTATTCCTAATTATGGTTAATCATTCACTTACTCATGCATTGTAGTAGCTATTTATTTTGCTTAATACACCAAAAATTAAACATATCTAGATCATTGATGTAGTTTATCAACTTAATCCTCTAATTTCAGACCTTAAACTTTCAAGTTCGTTATTTCTTTGTTGTAAGAATTCTTCCAAAGTGTTTACTTGGCTTTCAATCAATTCGATATCATTCTTTACATCTGACAAATCTCCTCCATTGTTATTACCACCATTCTTCAAAAGTTCTTCCTTGTACTTCAATAATTGTTCAAATTCATGTTTTATAATTGAATTTTGTTTATTATCTTCATCATATTGTTTAGAACCATTTTCCACCTTCTCCAAATAACCTTCTAATTCCGCCAATTCTCTTCTTAAACGTACTTCTTCCCAATCTGTACCTTCAGTAGCAGAAAAATCCGTACCTTTTTCATTGATAGAATTATTCGCTTGTCCGATTTTATTCAAATAACTGTTGGCAAAGGATTTCTTAGAAGTTGAAATACTTCCTCCTACAGGTTTGGGGTTTGTTTTAACTGATCCCAAATCATAGGAGGGAATTTCCTTGGAAAATGTCGCCCTCAAAGAAGCAGGAACTCCTCTTGGTATTCTTTTACCATTTTCCCTTTGATTCAACATATGTAAGAAAACCAAAACTTGATCTTTGTCAATGGTTTCGAAAGATTTAGGATTGACCAAATTCCAAGCCGACGAAATATCACTCTTTGGTACTTTGGTCAAAGTGGAGTAGAGTGAATTCAATGATTCGAACCTAACTCTACCATAAGAATCACTGTTCGAATTATATATAGTTTCATAGGTTGACTTATCAGTAGGAGATATATACCAATCAAAATCGTCACTTAACCCATCTTCGTCGTCTTCGTATTCAAGTCCGATATTCAGATTGTTATTAACAGCCTGGTTGGCTTGAATCAAATGGGCTTTGGATGAAGGAATCAACCATCCTGGTAATTCCTGAGGAATGCTGGTGATAGATCCGTTAACCATATCAAAGATCAACCTCATGGTTATACAGAACTCTTCGAAATCCAAGTTGCCATCACTATCGATATCAGACAACTCCCAGATTTGAGATAATTGGGAGTCTTGAAGTCGAGAATTCTTCAAAACTGGGGATACTTTATCTCCCGTCAACTTGTTATTGACGGGCTTCAAGCCCTGGAAGATTTCCCAGTACTTTTTGATTTCCCAATCTTCTAAACGTGGCATGATTTTTAGATGTGTGTTATATAGGTATGTTGGTGGCCGTAATTGATTTTCTGGGAGTGATTGAAATTCTGGAGCGCGGTTAAGGGGAGCTTTCACACTGTTGAAAATGGTCTTGGTAGGAGGCACAGTACCTACTTGGTATAGATAGCAAGAGGTCAAAAATGGGGGTTATAACCAGACAAGTAGGTGATCTTTTAGCTTATGGTCGTTTTCAGGGTTTCAAATGTCCTTGAAACGTCTAGGTGTAAATTGAATATTTATATGGCTCAACAAAAACGCTAAAAAAAACTTCATGTTCAAGAAACGGGCGGTTGGTGTAGTGGTTAACATATCTGCCTTCCAAGCAGGTGACATGGGTTC
>JAJLWT010000075.1:0-23122 GCA_030570835.1 Suhomyces tibetensis
AAGATTAGAAATCTTTTGGGCTTTGCCCGCGCAGGTTCGAATCCTGCAGTTGTCGGCATTGTTTTTTTTAACTTACAATTGATTATTACATTGAGCTATTTGGTATTACATCTTGAACCTTATTTTTTTGGTTAAATTGTAGAGTTTTTTTTTCAATTCAGAGTTGTTATGTAGCTCCTTCTAAAAATGATTAGATATTAAAATGATTTCATTGGTGAGAAATACTCACCGGTACAGGACCGATGTATATCACGTGATCATTTTTATAGTCGCCCCACGACGATGAAAAATTTGGTTCTATGAATCATACCCCAGTTAAATATTCGGTCAGTTGTTGAGTGATCTTTTCAATTAAACAAAATGGTTCTTTCGAGTATTCCTGTGAAGAGGTGTGTGCAAACATCTTTATCTTTTAAAAGATGTTTTGCTCAATCCACTGCTATTTCCCAAGAGAAGAAATTAAATAAGTATTCGGGCATTGTGACTCAATCTCCATCTCACGGTGCTTCCCAAGCCATGCTTTATGCTACCGGGTTTTCCGATGAGGATATGGACAAGGCACAAATCGGTGTTGGTTCTGTCTGGTGGTCCGGAAATCCATGTAACATGCATTTAATGGACATGAACGACAGATGTAATGCTTCTGTGAATAAGTCTGGTTTGAGAGGTATGCAATTTAATTCTATTGGTGTTTCTGACGGTATCACCAATGGTACTGACGGTATGAGATATTCTTTGCAATCCAGGGAAATTATTGCTGATTCTTTTGAAACCATGATCATGGCTCAAATGTATGATGGTAATGTTGCTATTCCATCGTGTGATAAGAACATGCCTGGTGTTCTTATGGCCATGGGTAGACACAATAGACCTTCTATTATGGTATATGGTGGTACTATTATGCCAGGGTCTCCAAGTTGTGGAGCTACCGAAGCTATCCCAGAAAAGATCGATATTATTTCTGCATTCCAAACTTACGGTCAATTTTTATCTAAAGTCATTACTGAAGAACAAAGACTTGATGTTGTTAAGAATGCTTGTCCTGGCCCTGGTGCTTGCGGTGGTATGTATACTGCCAACACCATGGCTTCTGCTGCTGAAGTTCTTGGTATGAGTTTACCTTACTCTTCGTCTGCCCCAGCTATATCTGAAGAAAAGAAGCAAGAATGTGATAACATTGGTGATGCCATCAAGAACTTGTTAGTTTTGGACTTGAAGCCAAGAGATATCATGACCAAGAAAGCATTTGAAAATGCCATTACTTACATTATTGCTACTGGTGGTTCTACCAATGCTGTTTTGCATCTTATTGCCATTGCATCATCTGTGGATATTGAATTGACTGTTGATGATTTCCAAAGAATCTCCGACTCTACTCCATTATTGGCTGATTTCAAGCCTTCTGGTAAGTATGTTATGGCTGATTTACAACAATTTGGTGGTACCCCAGCTGTAATGAAATACTTGATGGAAGAAGGTTTAATCGATGGTGAACAATTGACCGTTACCGGAAAGACCATTAGAGAAAACTTATCTACTTTAAGACCATTGACCGAAGGCCAGGATATCGTTAGACCAATTTCTAATCCATTGAAAGCAAGTGGTCATTTACAAATCTTAAGGGGAACTTTAGCTCCTGATTCGTCAGTTGGTAAAATCACTGGTAAAGAAGGTACTTACTTTAAAGGTAATGCCAGAGTCTTTGACGGTGAAGCAAACTTCATTGTTGCTTTAGAGAAAGGTGAAATTAAGAAGGGTGAAAAAACCGTATGTGTTATCAGATACGAAGGTCCAAAGGGTGGTCCAGGTATGCCAGAAATGTTAAAACCTTCTTCTGCAATCATGGGTTACGGTTTAGGTAAGGATGTTGCCCTTTTGACCGATGGAAGATTCTCCGGAGGATCTCACGGATTCTTGATTGGTCATATTGCCCCAGAAGCCGCAGCTGGTGGTCCAATTGCTTTGGTTGAAGATGGTGATGTTATTGTCATCGATGCCGAAAACAATAAGATAGACTTGTTAGTCGATGAGGCTACTTTGGCTGACAGAAAATCCAGATGGTCTGCACCAGCTCCTAAATACACCAGAGGAACATTGGCCAAATATATCAAATTGGTCAGCGGTTCCTCTTTAGGTTGTGTCACCGATTTGCCATAAATCAACTCCCCAAGGGAGAACACACATATTCAAAATAATCTTAACTAGTACAGTATTATATCATGGTCATAAGAAGGACCGCATTTTTATTCAATTCTAGGAAACAATCTTATACATAGAATGTCCCAACTGAAAGGACTATAAGAGTAATATCTATTTTTATACCAAAACACTATATCTTGTAGGCCAGATCCTCCATTATTCTGCTAGTAAGAAATTGAAGTATATACTCCTGGTCTTCCTTCAACTTGGGATACTTGTAAATTTCACTGATGCAAAAGAAAGGAATATCCCATTCTTTAAACTTATATTGTGTCTTGTTTGAAAGATGCTTACAATTCGTTATGATCCGTAGATGCAAATTATCGACGGATCGAGCATGGTCACGTGTAGTCTGATCTAGTTTGGTTTGATTATTTGCCATGATAGTTTTCAATTTCGAAGGATGATAACCTTCTGTAGACTTGGTGGATAATGTTTTGATATCTTTGGCATGTAATTCTTCCAACTTCTGATGTTCTAGTTTCCATTGTTTTTGAAGCTGGAACTGATGGGATATCAATTCTTTAATTTCATTGACTTTGGTGCTATCTTGTAGAATAACTTTAATAATATATTGTTCGGCATGGTATCTATTAGATATGTAAAATGGTTGTATTCCAAAATCAGACAGCTCTTTGCCTCCTGCCACTAAATCTAGATATGCATATATTCGATTGGTGTAGTATGATCTCTTACGGGCCATCTCCCTCAAATTGGGGTCCTTTCGTTTGATGACCTTCCGTAAAAGTGGCTCATTAGTTGCGTTGAGGTGAGGATATATCTTTTTCGGGAAGTCTATTGATTTCTTCAATAGGTATAGGAGTTGTTCTTCTTCTGCCATTGTGGATGTGTGAATGGTGGATAAGACGATTCAAGACATGTAATTATCATAAGAATATGATCAGGTCGCGTTTTGTTAAGTGAATAAATTCGGTGAATCAAATATACCATCGAGGAAGACTGCAATTCAAACCATGGATTGACATATTTTGAGTACAATTACATCTTAACTATTCTGAAAGATCCTATTTCATTAAGTTTTATTACATCATCATATTCTGATTATGTTATTTTCTTTGCTATACCATTTCTATATATTGTTGTACCCCATTTAAAAGTTGATGACAGGTCTGCAAGTACTCATCTGGGATAATTTTTTGATATTGTATAATGAATCTCCTAGAATATTCAAAGTCTTGCGAACTTGAACAATGTTTGCCCTCCCCTTGTAACACTTGTATATATTACTTGGTTCTAACAGTATAATCATCACCACTTTGGGTGATATATCTTACCCACGGATATGATTGGTATTGTAATTTTGGTTCAGTAATTCTCAAATATCTTACTTGAATTCCGCTAGTTGTGAAATAAGGAATTGAAAAGGTGACTTTAATTGGTTTCTTATTTGCAGCCAAAATCTCTTCGGGGTCGGTAACTGCTGGTAATCCTAGTTCTGCCCTCATATGGAATTGCTTACCACCTGGGAAAGTCTTAAGTTTCCATACCAAATGGGATTTTTCAGGAATCCATTTCACAGTCCCATATTCAGGAGTGAATTTTGGAGTGTCTGCATCTTCAGGAATTGGAATAATAACTTGAACATTATTAGCAGTAGATTTCTTTTTAATTTGTGCCTTAACAGAACAAAGAATTTCAATTCTGGAATGTTTGTGGATCTTTGTTTTACATTGAACCAATATAAGTGGTTTCATAAGAAATTGGGCAGATGATAATCGATATGACATTACGGTGAATTCTCCATCTGGGGGAATGAAAGTAATAATTCTTTCATTTTCAAATTTTGATAATCGAACACATTGATGAAATTTAATATCTTCCATTTCAATACCTTTTGAATTTGTAGTGGAGCTTTGATTGGATTCATTTTCATCAGTTGGAGTGGTGAAAATACCTTTATCGTTTAAACCTAACCTAAGATCAGGCATACCACTTAAATGAGATTTGACTTTGACTTCGCCCAAGATTTCGGAATTGAGCACTTGCCCGTTAGCATTGATTAGCATATTAATTGACTCAACGACATCCAAAAAGGCTTCGTTTTTCTTATATACTATACCGTCTTTTCTCCAAGATACGGCATTTGTAACTGCTTGAGGAGGTTGGATCAAATGATTTGCTGATTTTTTAACTAATTTATAATAGTCTTGAGTAATATATTCCTTTAATATCTTTGTATCTGTAGTTTGGGGAACACCGAAATCCATCATTTCGTCAAGCAATTCGTAAATGACCACGAAATTATCTCTGATGGACTCTTCTTCTAAACTTTTGAAATATTGGGTGAATACTTCAATGATTTTGGATAAGAAAATGATGATAGCCATGATGTTTTCATTCTTTCTCGACAATGCACAAAGGTAAAGATTATTATGATTAATATAGATGTAGTTTATGCCTTGACTGTTGATGAAAGGTTTATATTCACCATCTTCCAAGTTGTTTTCGAGATCAAGGAGTAGAAGGGGGAATTTTTCAATTGTATTTGAGGGTATATCACCTTTGTAGTCTCTGGAGAGAAGAGGTTTACCCTTTATGTCTAAGAAATGGATTTGGGAGGCCATGATACGATTGATGGGGAAAGATCAAGGTGTTAATGGTTGCCGTTTGATTTGAACAACAAATAACATCAATGGACGTATGCAGGAGTGAGAAATAGCAAAATCAAAATAGTTGCGAAGAATGGGTGAGATCAAGATGAAAACCTGACAGGACAGTGTGGATGTGAAAGTAAGGATGCGTAATAGAGGAGGCAGGTTTGGGGAGGGGGTGGGAGAGGGGAGGTGTGTAATTGTAAGTAGGTTAAATGATTTGAGGATTCAAAAATGGAATAGCCTTGCTGTGATATGTCATATAGTTAGTTTACAATTTAAGCAACTATTGAGCATGATTCACTGGAAATTGATGAAAATGCAAAAAAAGATATCAAAAGAGCAACTGTGAAGGGCTAGAACAGCAAGGAGAGGTGGTAGAGTGATATTTGAATAAATATATAAGGCGAATTATCAACTATAAGGACGTCTGCACATCTATACTTGAAGTTGATAAACACGATTTATGATTGGAGACTGTGTTCCTATCGTCTTTAAGCTGTCCTATATCGTCTCTAAGCTGTTAGGACAAGTATTTTTGAGATTCAAATCATATGTTCCAGATTTACTGAGATGCTCCAATTAATTACAGACCGCTCCAGATTAGGTTCTAGGGCGCATAGTAGAATGTGTTAATGTGTGATCTATATATGGAACGCATTTATATGGTGCAACATTAATGGGCGGAGTAAAGACATAAACCCTGGTGCGTATATACGGAGCATGGTTATTTAGTCGAATTTTTCTTCTTCTTTTCTTCTCCTTCGTTCATAACATGTCAGGTTAACGATTGTGAGTTGAACGTGTAACGCTAACAATCATTGGCGTGGATGGGATGTTACGAGTTTCAAATGTAAACATTGCGAGATTCTCGAAAAATTCACGGGGAATTTCTTGTGCGAATTGCTTTAGACAAGCATTCTATTAGATGCCCAGACCAAATAAGGGGCCCGCAACCGCCCAGACCGATAATGATGCCCAATAGTACCATAAGTGGCGAGAATCACCCACCTTGGCACACACAAGTAGTTAGGACTATTGGGGCAAGGGAGGGGGAGGGACCATAAAATGATAGACGAAACGTAAGATTCACGACAACTCAAAGATGCCACAAGCATGGAAGGACTAGCCCCATATACGGCTTGACGCCTCAAGGATTGTTGTTCTATGCTTCTTTACCATTTGATTCTCGACCCCTGAGATCCCAATTACATCACTTCCAAACCCCCCATGTTTCCATTTAGGCACATTTTCCATGCTCGTTACGCCTCGTTCGGTGTTTTTATTTTTTTATTTCTATTGTTGTTGTTATTATTATTATGCTCCAGTTGCAGGTGCTTCTTTTATTCTTGAGCAGTTGCAACTTTATAAAAGCACATCAAATGGCCCAACTTGGACTTTTTGATGTACTACATCTCCTTTCTTTCACTCTCCAATTATGTTGAAACAACTCACCACACTCGCTTTTTTGCTTGCATCTACTTTGGCCTTGGACCCAATAGAAGTCCAGGGTAACGCTCTTTTTGTCAAGGGATCCACCAACAGGTTTTATATCAGAGGTGTAGATTACCAGCCAGGTGGTTCTTCCAACTTGATCGACCCTTTGGCCAATGATGACACCTGTGAACGTGACATCAAATACTTCAAGGACCTTGGTATCAATACCGTCAGAGTCTACTCCGTCGACAACACCGCCGACCACGACAATTGTATGAAAAGTTTGGCCGACGCCGGTATTTATGTCATTCTTGATGTAAACATCCCAAATGCTTCCATTTCTAGATCGGACGCAGAATGTTCCTACAACACCATGTACTTGAACGAAGTCCTTGCCACCGTCAAAATGATGGCCAAATACGACAACACTCTCGGTTTCTTTGCTGGTAACGAAGTTATCAACGACGACGAATCCACCCACGCAGCAACCTACGTCAAAGCAGTTGTTAGAGACATGAAACAATATATCAAGAACCAAAACTTGAGATCCATCCCAGTTGGTTACTCTGCCGCCGACGTCGAACAAAACAGATTAGAAACCGCCCAATACTTCAATTGTGGTGACGACGACATGGCCAGAAGTGACTGGTTCGGTTTTAACGATTACTCCTGGTGTGGAAAATCCTCCTTTAAAACCTCTGGTTACGCTGACAAGGTACAGGCATACTCCAACTACTCCATTCCTTTGTTCTTATCCGAATTCGGTTGTAACAAGGTCACCCCAAGACCTTTCACCGAAATTGCATCCCTTTACTCCACCGATATGTCTGCTGTCTTCTCTGGTGGTTTAGTATACGAATATTCCGAAGAAAAAAACAAGTACGGTTTAGTCCAAGTTTCCTCCGACCAGGTTTCTACCAATACTGACTACGATAACTTGAAGCAAGCCTATTCCAATACCAAGAACCCATCTGGTGATGGTGGTTATAGTAAAGATTTACCTCACGCCAAATGTCCACCCAAGAGTTCCGGTTGGAATGCTACTGATGACCTTCCACCAACTCCAAAGGGTGCCTACAAGTATATCAATGGTACCGTCGACCCAGAAGGAAATGGTCTCAATGCATCTACTCAATGGGCCTGTATTGCAAAGGGTAACAATGAGGATGATTCCAAATCAGGCTCGAAGACCTCTGGTGGTTCCAAGACTGGCTCATCTTCTTCCTCTTCTTCATCTTCTTCTTCATCATCTTCATCATCCACTAAGAAAAGTACTGCCAATGGACGTACTTCAGATTCACTCAACTACTTGAGTTTGGCTGGAATCATTGCTGCTTTTGCTTTGATCTAGTTAGTCAATTGATTTGGTTTCTTTGTTTGTTTATATATTTAATACATTCGGTGTTGATTTGAATATTTAGTGTATATTATGCGACTTTACTCGTCTACAGGTTTGGCTACAATAAATTGATAATTTTGTCTTCTACCTATTCATTTATTTTAATTCACGTTGTTTGATACCGTACATCATTTCTTCCTTGTTAATTAAATGCCCGATACTATCCACTTCTTCCAATAACTTGTCAACATCATAAGACCAATCATTCAATAATTCATTGATGTGACTGTCACTGACTTTACTCTTGCTTTCTTCATCATTAGTGGTAGTGACGGTCTTGTTAGACTTTTCAAATTTGATAATTCCCTGAGGTCTGTTAATTTTGGCACAAATCATACCCTTGTTAACCAATTCACTAACATAATCTTCTGCTTGTTCAATATTCAATTGCAATAAATATGCCAATCTATCTAATTTAATGCATTGATAATATTTGTTTATAATACGCAAATTATGTTCAACAATTCTGTTTTGCAAATTCTTGTAGTTGACTTCCAGTTGGAAAATACTCGACTTATTGAAGTATTCGAGCTTATACAACGATTCAATATTCGACCAATGTATCAATTCATTAGTTGTGAATATCTCTAATAATTCATAAATCTTGGAATCAACATTCTTTGAAAATGCAGCATTCTGTTTGATCTTGTTAATCAAATCATTTTGATGAGGATCATGTGGTGATAATATAATGTAATAAACTATTGAAGTTAAAAAGTTTTGATAACCACCATCCTTGGATTCTTTAACTAAAGGAATATCAATTAATAACAACATATTCTTAACAATTGAAATATATTCATTTTCATAAACTCCAATTTCAACCAAGAATTTCAAATAAACGGATTTATAGTAGTCTGCTTGATCGAAATTCTTCAATGATTTAAGTAAAATCTTACGACTCAATATTTTTGCTTGTGAATAGTCACCCTTTTGTAATGTCAATCTAATTTGTTCCAAGATATATTCAATCTTATCACTGAATGGCATCAAAGAATAAGTTTCGACTTGTAAATCGCATAAGATTTCAACTGCTTTTTCTAAATCATTACGTTTGTTTAAGTAGATTTCAGATAACTTCTTTGAAACAATTGCTCTTTCAACTTCAACGAAGATTTTTTTATCAGTGACAGTTCTAATGGTTTCAATGATCTTAATTTTTGTTTCTAATTCGCTCTTCTTATCGTCATTTAATTCGTCCAAGTTATCGATAACGTTCTTAATCAAGGTTTGGATGGCAGATTTTAATTGACCATGTTTCTTGGACAATAATATGATCAATTCATCCAAATAGTCCCAATCTCCATTCTTCACTAGAGTATCAACGATCTTTTCAAGAACTCTTTTGGATGAAATTACATCGGATGATTGTCTTGTTTGCTTTTCCAAGACTAATAATTTATCAATAGCAGATTTATAGTCGGTCAATTTCTCGATGATTGGAAATTGCTCGTCCAAAGTTGCCGAGAAATCCTTTTCTGCTTTTAATGGGTCTTCTCTAGACATGATTGGTAGTTCAGTAGTAACAGTTGTTAATAGTGTTCTCTACACATTTGAGATTTGGTGGCAACGATCGGATTCTACGAACTAGTCGTGCGCGGGTCAGTAATTATAATAGTATTCTGTAAGTAATATAAATGCTGAAGAAATAAGAACACGAAAGATTAGAATGGGTACAGCTTGATATGGACTTGAAATGAGTCAGGAAATAAGTCTTCATATTTGTTACAACTTTTCTTGACTTTTCTGTAGAATGCTTGGCTATTGGTTTTACAAGATGTTTGAATTAACGGAAACTTGTTGTGAAATATTATTTTGCCTAATTCTAAGTGGCTATTAACTAAGCTACGACAACTATTTTCAAACAAGAAATAGGAATGGTTCTCTAATTTGCTCAACGTTCCTTGATTTTCATTATGTGGAAAGAATGTCAATCTCAGGTATGGTTTTCGCAGCCGTCACGGTACAGAAATAGTGTACACGCCTCCATTTAGTACTCCATCATCATAATAGTAACTACCTTACATTTTCTTTAAGCATTAATGAAAATGAGAACCCAGGAAAACTGAATATGCACCAACTTGAAACAGATGCTAAAGTATGAATTATGTTGACAACTTGAGTCTTAACTGTATTTGTGCTTGTACCTTTGAGCAGTAATATTAACTGATAACACAGGTGGTTGTATAGTGTAGTGGTTATCACTGTCGGTTTTGATCCGACCAACCCCGGTTCGAATCCGGGTACGACCTGTTATTTTTTGATATTTATATCTCAACGGAGTGCATATAAAATGTCATCTCTTGATTTTGTCTATGTATTCAGGTTGTGAAATCAAAGGCATAGGACTGTAATATGAAGACAGAGCCAAGTGACCAGTTTTTGAGTCCAGAAGAACTTGTCAAATTAAAAACCATCATTAAACAGTATTTGGAAATCAGCGATGATGATTCTTCCATTTCAAATTTCATCATTAGTTTATATCATCAGGCCAAGGGTATTGATGAAAAAGATACCTTAGCGTGTTTCCAAAAGGTAGTGAATGATAATGGTGGGGAGGACTTTCCTAAAGAGTTCATTGCCGAGTGCTACAAGATTATAAACCAGGTACTTCCAGCGCAGTTGATTAAAACGGAGCATGTTATTAAACAAGAGATCTCAGACACATTCACAGGATTAAGTATACCGAATACAGAGTCGAGATGGGAACCCGAGAAAGTAATTGTGAAGAAAGAATACTCTCCAAAGATACCTCCCAGTGAAGACCCACGATTGAATGAGCCTTTAGAAATAGGACAAATATATAAAGGGTATGTTAGTAACTTGACCAATTATGGTGCATTTATAAGGTTAAGACATCCTAGATCGTTTGAATCAGGTTTATGTCATATTTCTCAAATCTCATTTGACGGTCAGACAAGGATAAAGAACTCATCGGATGTTTTAAAGTTTAACCAAGAAGTGTATGTAAAAGTGTCGAAGATCGAGAGTCCCAAGTTTGAAGTGAAAGGTAGAAATCAGAGAGACAAGATATCGCTTACTATGAGAGGAGTTGACCAGATTACAGGAATAGACAGATCTACCGAGCTTAAGTTACAACGTGCCGAAGAAGAGCAAAGAAGTAGGCAATCCCAAAGAGAAGAGCCTAATTTAAAGAGAAGGCTCACATCTCCTGAGAGATGGGAGATCAGTCAATTGATAGCATCTGGAGCAGTTTCGGCTGAAGATTATCCTGATTTGGTGGGATTTGAAGATCCTAATTTGGCGTTCGAGCCAGAGAAAACAGAAGAACATAATGAAGAAGTGGAGATAGAAATTGAATTGAATAGTGAAGAACCAAAATTTCTAAAAGGACAGACAAAATCATCCATAGATTTGGCACCAGTCAAAGTATACAAGAATCCAGAAGGATCATTGAGTCGTTCAGCAATGACTGGGTCAAAATTCTCAAGAGAATTCAAAGATGAAAAAATACGAGAAAAGCAAGAAAAGGAAAGGGCAGCCAAGTTAGAAAGTTCCAAGAGTGCAAAATCCAATGATCCCTTAAATAAGAGAGAAAGTAAGAACGATGAGATCGCCAAAAATTTGATTTCTGAATGGAAGAATACTCAACAGGCTGTAACTTATGGTAAAAGAACACTGTTGCCAATCGAACAACAAAGAAAGAGTTTGCCTGTTTACTCCTTACGGTCCGCATTGGTAGAGACAATTAGAGATAATCAATTCGTGGTTATTGTAGGGGAAACAGGCTCTGGTAAAACAACACAAATAGTGCAATATTTGTCTGAAGAAGGATTTAATGTCGATGCCAATGGTCAATCCAAGATGATAGGATGTACACAGCCCAGAAGAGTGGCTGCTGTATCGGTTGCTACTAGAGTGTCCGAAGAAGTGGGTTGCGTGGTTGGAGAGGACGTTGGATATTCTATTAGATTTGAAGATAAAACCAGTCCAAGAACAAAGATCAAATATATGACTGATGGGATCTTACAAAAAGAAGCATTAAATGATCCATTGATGAAAAAATATTCGGTGATTATGTTGGATGAGGCACACGAACGTACAATTGCAACAGATATCTTGTTTGCTTTATTAAAACAAGCAGCAAGTAAGAATCCAGATTTGAAGATTATCGTCACTTCAGCTACCTTAGACTCTGCCAAATTCTCGAAATATTTTAATGACTGTCCTATCATCAACATCCCAGGGCGGACATTTCCAGTGGAGGTATTATATACCAAAGAACCCGAGTTGGATTATTTGCAAGCAGCATTAGACTCTGTGATCCAAATCCATATTTCTGAGCCAGCTGGTGATATTCTTGTATTTTTGACTGGTCAAGAAGAGATTGATACCAGTTGTGAGGCTCTATTTGAAAGAATTAAAGTATTGGGAGATACTGTTCCTGAGTTGATTATATTACCAGTATATTCGGCATTACCATCAGAGATGCAATCCCGGATTTTTGAACCCACACCTCCAGGTTCAAGAAAGGTGATTTTGGCTACCAATATTGCAGAAACTTCCATCACCATTGATGGAATTTATTATGTGGTTGACCCGGGGTTTGTGAAGATGAATGCATACGATCCAAAAGTAGGAATGGATTCTTTGGTTGTGTCACCAATATCCCAAGCTCAAGCCAAACAAAGAAGTGGTAGAGCTGGTAGAACAGGTCCAGGGAAATGTTACAGATTATATACCGAAAGTGCATTCAAGAATGAAATGTTGGACAATACCATACCCGAGATCCAAAGACAGAACTTGTCATATACTATATTGATGTTGAAAGCTATGGGGATCAATGACTTGTTGAACTTTGATTTTATGGATCCTCCACCTACAAATACTATGTTGACGGCGTTACAAGAATTGTTCACGTTAGCAGCATTGGATGACGAAGGATATTTGACCAGACTTGGGCGCAAAATGGCTGATTTCCCAATGGAACCGGCGTTGGCTAAAACATTATTGACATCAGTTGATTTTGGATGTTCTGACGAGATTCTTACTATAGTTGCCATGCTTTCTGTGCAAACAGTGTACTATCGGCCTAAAGACAAACAGAATGTTGCAGATCAAAGGAAAGCAAGATTCCATAATCCCAATGGAGACCACTTGACGTATTTTAATGTGTACCGGGCATGGGTATTGAACCAATACAGCAAACAATGGTGCCAGGACAATTATATCCAGGAAAGGAGCATGAGAAGGGCCCATGAGATACGAAGACAATTGTTGACAATTATGAAAAAATACAACTACAACATAGTGTCTTGTGGAGCAAATCTTGACAAGGTGAGAAGAGCGTTATGTGCTGGGTTTTTCAAGAATCTGAGTAAACGAGATCCCCAAGAAGGGTACAAGACAGTGGTTGAACAAACCCCGGTGTATCTCCATCCGTCGTCCTCGGTGTTTGGTAAGAACCCTGAGTATGTGATTTACCATACCCTATTGTTGACCACCAAAGAGTACATGCAATGTGTCACGGTAATTGAGCCCAAATGGTTAGCAGAATTGGCACCGGCATTTTTTAGGGTTGCGGATCCCACCAAGATGAACGAAAGAAAGAAGAATCAAAAAATCGTACCTCTTTATGATAAGTTTGCCAAAGAAGAGTCATGGAGGTTGAGTGCACAGAATACAGCCAAAAGAAGGGCACTAGGCAAGCTAAATGATAGGTAGGGTGCTAGGATAAAGAGAAGACGATACATATAAAATAATGAGCTTATCGACGATGAGATGAAGAAACATGATTAGGTTGTCGGAAGTTAGCAATTAGACAATAGAGTAATATGTTGTACCAGTAGGCGCAATTCAATTCAAGAATGTAGATTCCTCAATTAGAATACTATGCTATTACCATAACAATGCCATGAGAATATTATATGTTACTGGGACAAAACGATTAGATATTGTGACATACACTTCAGTGATCCCTCGGTGATTACTTTGATAATACACAGTACTGTGACTACAATGTGACTACCCCAATGCGTGTGATTCAGTAGTCATCTTACCTAGGTAACCAGATAAACTTTCGTCGGGCCCTCTTCACTTTGTCTTTTTCAATTCGTCTTCCCCTATTTGGCTTCGGCTTTCCCCACCTCCCATATGCTTATTTTTTCGTCATTCATCATCTTAACCGTCGGGTCCCAATTTCAGCACTCGGAATTTTAAATCTATTGTTTTGAGCTCATCTAAATATGTCTATTTCCGCTTGTGCTCTTTTGGCTGAGTCAACGCGCAAGAACAATTGCACATGATGGGAAATTGGTGGGGTTCGCACTGACTAAGAATAATTCCCGAGAGTCACATTTGGTATATGAGAGCTGTTAATTATGAGATACTTGTGAACCACCAATACCTGCCATTTCCATGCTATACATACTATAAAGTTTTTTCTTCTTTTTTTTGGTATCATCAGTAACATTTCTTTAAGATCCATATCGTTTCTACCATGAGAAGCGCCAAATATGCCAAGGACCTCATCACTGATCGTATCAACATCTACAGCGCAAGCTCCAATGTGCCTGTGTCGGGCGTGAAGCCCCTCCGCAACAAGTACCAGGGTCAGACCGAAATCACCCTAACCGATCACAGTATCAACAAAAGAAACATCTTGGACTGTTGTCCCTTGGAAACTGACGGAAAGGCTAACTTTGTCGATGCTGAAGGTCGAAAAATCACCTTGAAAGGTATCAATATAGATGGGTCTATGAAACTCCCAACGCTGCCTAATATGACTTCGAGTAAGGGTAATTCCACTGATCCTAACAATTTTTTTTACGACGGTGAAAATGTTACTTTCGTAGGAAGACCCTTTCCATTAGAAGATGCAGAACAACATTTCCAAAGAATCAAATCTTGGGGTTACAACACCATCAGGTACCTATTAACTTGGGAAGCAATAGAACATACCGGTCCTGGAGTTTACGATGATGAATTCGTTGATTATACCATCGAAATCCTCAAAATTTTACATAAGGTAGGTGGGTTATACGTATTCTTGGAAATGCATCAAGATGTATGGTCCAGATACTGTGGTGGTAGTGGTGCTCCTATGTGGACCTTATATGCTGCCGGACTCGAACCAAGAAGGTTTGTTGAAACCGAAGCTGCCATTTACCATAACGAAGCTAGATTCAGAGAACCTGAACCTGAAGATACTTACCATAAAATGATGTGGACTTCAAATTATAAAAGATTAGCTTCCATTGTCATGTTCACCTTATTCTTTGCAGGAAAGACTTATTTCCCCAATCTCATCATCAACAATAAGAACATTCAGGATTATCTCCAGGACCATTACTGTGGTGCAATCTCACATATTTGGAAGGCCATAAACAAACAGTTACCAGAAATGATCAAGGACGGAACTATTTTGGGATTTGAACTGATGAACGAGCCAAATATGGGTCTTGTTGGGCATCCTCACTTGGGATATATTCCAGCAGAACAGCAGCTCCGTGTGGGTACTACTCCAACTGTCTATCAATGTTTCAAATTAGGAATGGGTTTCCCTTGTGAACTTGATGAATATCGGATCACTCTTACGGGACCACAAAAGTACGCCACTCGGGTAATTGATCCCAAGGGTAAAAAAGCCTGGCTTTCTGAATCAGAAGCCAAAGTTATAGATTCAAAATATAAATGGATAAGAGGCAGCAAATGGAGAATGGGTGAATGTATCTTTGTTCGTGAAGGAATTTGGGGTTGGGATAAGAGTATTGATTTTGATGAATTTCCTACATTAGACATTGAAAAACGTTTGGATATAAGTGCAGGAAGATGTGAACTTCGATTCCCCAATTTCTTCAACCAAGTGTCTACAAGACATGATATTAGACCTTATGGAGGTTCTGCACCAAATAAAGTTGACGCTGAATATTTCATCAACGTTTTATTTATTGACCATTATCTTAAGTTCAAAAATGTGATCAGAAGCATATCTCCAAATGTTTTTGTATTACTCCAAGCACCAGTATTGCATGTTCCTCCAAGAATCAAAACCGACCATCGTCATATTCTTGATTCCAAGACGGTTTATTGTCCCCATTATTATGATGGAATGACTTTAATGTTTAAATGTTGGAATACAAAGTATAACGTTGATACATTAGGAATCATGAGAGGAAGATATTTGAATCCAGTTCTAGGAATTGTTTTCGGAGAAAGGGCAATTAGAAATTGTATGAAGAAACAATTTGTGGAAATGAAGAATGAAGCAGAAGAGTATTTGGGAGGAGTTCCAGTCTTAATGTCAGAAACTGGAGTACCATTTGATATGGATGGTAAAAGATCGTACAGAAATGGTAAGTATATCTCCCAAACTGGAAGTTTGGATGCCATTAGTAATGCCCTTGAAGGGCTGAACATGTCCCACACTTATTGGTGCTATACTCATATAAACTCCCATAAATTAGGAGACAGTTGGAATAACGAAGATTTCTCATTTTGGTCTGGAGAAGACAGAAATTTGGTATTTGAGGATAATAGGACCATTGCAGATGAATCCACAAGACTCAGTAGAAGAGGCAGTTTAAAGAAGACTCTTGAATCTGTCAAATCTAGAAAAGCAAGTGATGCCGCTGGATTATTCAAAAATTTTATTCAACAAAGTATCGCCAAACCAAGGCTGAGATCTGAAAAACAAGATTCCACTCCACCATCAGATGTTTCTGATAAGGAAGTTGAGAATGAAGACGAATATTCCGACTGTGACGTTTCGATCATTTCAAGTACTTCTTCTAACATTCAATTAGGTCACAATAAAAGGTGTTACCCCTCCCCAGATGGAGTTCGGGCAGCCAATGCAGTAATTAGACCATATGTCATGGCAACCAGAGGTACCATTCAAGCCATCGAATTTGATATCAAATCGATCAAATTTTCCGTATTATTATCCATCAAGGTTTCTGAAATTAACCCTGACACTCCACCAACGGTGATTTATGTGCCTAAATGGCATTTTCCATTCTTGAACGTTGGAGACATTTTCTTGACTTCTGGTTATGTTAAGTATAATGATAATCTTGAATTTTTGGAATGGTACCATTATGATGAAGAAGACGAGTCTAAACTTTGTAACGATATCTCAACAGGTGAAAAAGTTGAAAGTTTTATAATTAAAAACAATAGCGGTGCTATAGATGAACCGCAAGCTAGTGTCATTCCATGCCTTTCGGATTTTGATTTCAATGACTCTTAGTATTATTTATTGTGTATCATTAGAATATTTATTCTGATTATCCAAGTAATAAAAGAATTAACTTAGTAGTAGCTAGTTTGAATTGTAGTTGAAAAATTGTTTCACAAAAGATAAGCTTGAAAACAGGATGTCTGTGGATCGCAGGTGTCTTACACAAGTGTGCTACATCTTTTGGTTCTATAATTTTGTTATAATAATACAGTAATAAAGTTTTCGTTATCAATCAACCAAATAACCATCAAAATTCCATTGGATCTTCTTCTCTTTGTCTTTTTGATACTCCCCTTAATTCATCTTGTACTAGTTGGTTTACGAATTTTCCGAAATAATCAACATATGGCTTCAAACTTGTTTTTTCATAATCCAGTACCTTTTCAGAATCATCATTTTCATTGGAATCCCAGGCCTCAATTTCATTTTGTATTTCTCTGATATTAGGCGAGGTCATAGGATTGAATCCATATTCATCATCTTCGGGATTATTTGAAATATTACGCTTTGGATCGAATGGTACACAAACATTACCAGTACCTGGATGTATACAGAATGGGGATTTCAATAAATGGATCAATTGTCTGGAAACTTCGACATCTAGTCTTGGATACATATAGTAAATGATAATTTCCTTTTTGGAATGTGTTAATTGGTTGATCTGTGCAGTTGATTTAAGGACAGATTTGGCGACTTTGTTTATATCTTCCCATTTTGATTTGGAAGATGATGGTTTCAGAGTCCATCGTGATTTCAATTCGGCTTTCAAGTGGTCAGGAAAGAAAGATAAAAGAGTATCTATTTGTTCCCAACTTCCGATGTCTTGAGCAGCGTCACCAGTGGTGAGCCATGGGTCTTGATCTTCAAGAATGATATCCACAAAAGCCAGCTTAACAAATTCGAATGATCTTTGAATATGTGGATGAAATGGTTCTCTCAAGCTTAAAGGCTTTCTTCCTTTACTTTGTCTTGAAGAAAGCACATCCATATATTCCACGATTGATTTTCTTGTAGCTTCATCCATATGACGTGCTCTGCTATCACTAATCCAACAATGGGCCCCTCTTCTACCAGAAAATACCCATACCATATGTTGGAATCCAAAGTCTTCTTTTAACGCTGATTCTATGATCTTGCTACCTACTTGAATAAATTTCCAACACTTTTTACAAATATCAGTTTTTTGACAACACGTTCTGATATCATCGTAATCTGTTAAATCAATATCGAATACCAACTCCTTCGATTCAGCTTTCATGGCTTGCTTTGGAAGATTTCTTCTTTCTTTAGGATTGACAGTATAAACTGCACCAACTTCAAAACGGGTAGGATTGGCTTTGACGACCGATTGCTTAAATTCCTCCTGGGTAGAAAATGAATTATAACGTTGGTATGCTCCGGATCGATGTTCATAGGCAAATTCTCTTAATATGAAGTCCTTGGTAGGCTTTGGGGAATGACTTAGCCATTGGAATACATAACGGAATGGTAAGATTCTTTGATAAAAGAATAGCATATCTTCCGAAGAAGGAGCAAAAGACTTGCCGGTCTTTTCTTCATTTGAAAACGACTTTAATGTTCCATCAGTTTCAGACATGATGGATAATAATCAATATTCTTGTGATGATAGAAAAGAGGTACGCCTAAAAGTTTGAAGTAAATATTAGACGCGTTCTAATTGAGCCCCACACGACTCGGTATGCTTTGGCTGCAATTTTTATAGTTGGATATCGGTCACCAAATTTCCTCTTTACCTCTTTTCTACATCACAAAACTTATATTTTATACTTTCATTCTACTATACAGATGTCTAATGTGATTCTATCTTTTCCTAATGGTTATACACCAAGGATACACCTTCATCACCAGCTGTAACAAGAGTCTTTTCATTGACGATAGCAAAATCCATGATTCCCATGTTGTGACCAACACCAACGAACAATTCGTCACCAGTTCTGGCATCCCATTTGTAGATTTTCCCATTCATACTTGATCCCACCAAGACTGGAGTATCGTTGATGAATTCAAGTTTGGTGATGGCATCGTCGACCTTGATATTTCTACGTAATCTCCATTGTTTGGTTTCGAACAATAAGACGTCACCAGAGACCAAACCAACAGCAAGGAAGTTAATCTGTGGAGAAGTACACCAACTTAATGCTTCAATAGATAATTCAGCAACATCGTCAACACTATCCAATGCCTTTAAAGTGTGTACTGGCTTACCGGACTCATTATTTATAATAGATAATTGCCCATCACGGCCACCAACAGCAACGATGTTTTCGTATACCTTGAGAGTGACCCATGGACTTTCGACACCCTTAAAGTCAACCGGCAGTAATTTGTAGTTAATACCACCGGTGAAACAGTTCCAGTTGACAATGGAACCTTCTTCAGAAATAGTGACAAGAGACATCACATTTTCGTCCCTTGTATCAATGAATTCACCTCCATTACATTCAAGAGTATGGGAGAATCCAGACATGATTTGGACCAAAGATCCGGAAGATTGGTCAATTTGGTAAACCCATACAGACCCATCAGTTGCACCAAAGGCAAAGTATGGTAATGAAGGATGAGATTTAATCCATAACACTTCTTCAACTTCGTCCAAGTCACCAAACTTGACCCACTTTTCGCCTCCCTTGGTAGCCTTATGTACTTGGATAAAACCAGCCATATCTCCGGTGATAACGTAATCACCCTTGGCGGTGAAAGCACCAGTAATTACCGACTCCTTATGGCCTTGTAATTCTCCTACAAACCTTGGTGGTTGGGTGTGGGTAGTCCACATGTACGCAGTCTCATCGGCACCACCAGTGACCACCAATGGGAGTTTTGGATGTTTAAATATAGTGAAGATACTGTCCTTGTGTTGGTCGAAATAGGCCCAAGAATTGTTGGATATATCGATTTCCAAGGTTTCTTGTTCGCCATCCATTTCATGATCCATGTCCTCATCATCCTCCTCGTCTTCAGGAGCCGGTCCGTTTGAGTCATCTTCAGGGACTTCTTCGTCTACCTCGTCCAATTCCAAGAATTCTTCTTCGTTTTGAAATTCTTCTTCGTTGTGATGTTCCGACATGATTAGTTATGATGTTGATAAAGGTAGTCAATATTAGAAAGGCATCGCAGCACATTATAAGTAATCAGATGAGGTGGAAAAAAATCCATGGCGCACTACCCCCAGTATTACTAAGAGGCAACAGATAGTGCTTGGGAGCTATAGTTGTGTGACTAATCATGTACACTGTTCTTGGTTGCGGTTCTAACGGCAATTTTCAGTTGGGGGTGGCAAATGATGTAGACCAAAGTATTTTGGGAGCTTCGAGATTTGAATTGGAGGATGGTGTTAGCACTGTATTATCGCATAGGCCAAAGAAGATAGTATGTGGGGGCAATCATACGTTAGTAATTTTTGAATGTGGTGATGTTTATAGTTGTGGAGATAATACTTTTGGACAATGTGGCCATCCTAGTGTCGAAAAACATGTTAGAATCTTCAAAAAAATACCGGGAACCAATTGGGTAGATGCATCTTGTGGATGGGAATTCACCATTTTGGCCAATGATCTGAATGAACTCTTTGCATGTGGAAATGGACTTAAAGGAGAATTGGGATTAGGAAAGGATGTTAAACAGAGCGAACTTACGAAAATACCTCTAGAATTGACCTCGACTGTGATCCGTATGCGTTCTGCGTTAAATCATACTATAATCCAACTAGCGGAGAATAATAAATTGATAGGCTGGGGAAATTGTCGAAAAGGGCAATTGGGAGTAAGAGAAGAGATCAACGATAAACAGGAGTCCATTATTTGGGCCCCTCGAAAGTTAGAATTCGATATTTCTCGAGATATTGTTTATTATGATGTGGGTAGAGACTATACTGTGATATTGACAAACAATTCGGAATGTAGGGTTTTTGGCAAAAGCATTGGTGATAATACCTACTTTCAGGCTGATAGGATCATTGATTTGAAATCAATGTGGTCCTCTTATCATATCTTAACAGACCAAGGACAGATCAAATCCATAGGGAACAATTCTCATGGACAACTATTCCCAGAATCTACAAATCAACAAATGCCATCATCTTATGAAATCGGAAGCGAACACGGGCTTGTTCTACACGATAATAATGTATACACTTGGGGGTGGGGAGAGCATGGAAATTGCGGAATGCATAGCAAAAAAACTATTCGAGATGAGGTAACTTTTGATTATTTGAACCTACTTTATTCTAATAATGATCATGAAGTCATTGGATTGGGAGGTGGTTGTGCCACTAGTTGGGTAATAATTGAAGAATAGAAAGAAATGGGCCAAGAATTTATCTCGAATAATGTAGGCATTGACCTATGATTACAATTTACATAGCATATAAATCAAAGCCTTTCAAGGAAACATATAGTTTTATCCTATTCATATCCTTTGATTACAGTCTAAATGTCACGAAGTATCTTTCCCATATTCATCTAATGCACGAGACATAATCTCAGCTCAAAGATGGAAAATATGTTCGACGTAGTTCTTATAGGACAAATGTATCGATAATTAATCAATCGTCAAATATAGCCCTTCTAAAACTTCTGGTTTCCCAGAAAAAGAATCAGGAATCTATCAACATGATTAACCACCTTCTTTGATTATCCAAAATACACAACACGTTGGTGACTTTTGTAATGACATATAGCATTGGAAAAATGCCTTTCTATAATAGAATTCACTCTTGCAACAGTACTTATCACTAAAATCTCCTTGTTCGTGTTCGTATCACTGAGCAGAAAAATCTAGTAAATTCTAGCTCATTCCCTTTATATAGTTTTTTTTCTTTCGTCTTCTGAAGGCCCTAACCGCACCTTAGATGTCCGGGTAAACTGTCATATCCATCAGGTATTTACAACCACCAAATAAGCAACCAAGCTGCAGGTGTATATCTCCTTCAGTAATAATTTAGTAGTTGATCGAATCAAGGTTATTCAATACTCCCTTTGATCTAAAGAATATTCTTACCAGCTTAGCTACTCGTCGGGCTTAATCTCCTATCTCATTTTCTTTTTTTTCTAGCCATAATTCATTCGAATCATCAACATGTTTGGTGCCGTATGTTCAGGAAGACCTATCCAATTAGCAGCTCAAGTTGAACCAACAAAGTATGTGCTCAATGTTCCCAATGCATCCAATATCAACTTCATAACGATTTTCTTATTACCTAATTCCGAATTTATAGATCCTAGTTACACAGCATTAATCTATTTCCAATTACCCAATTCACAAGAGTTCAAGCTTTTGGGAGGTATAAACCCCAATAAACCATCAGCTATATACAAATTGAACACCAAGCAATCCGGACCTTCTGGTGCGGACGATATGGAAATGAATATTGAAGATTCCACAATCAATGTTAATGATGAAACAACAATTAGTATAGGAATATCTATCGAACCAACCCCACAAGCTGAAATTCAATTGGCCCGAGAAAAGTCCAGGATATCTACGGCATTGGTGCCATCGAACCAAAACAAAACACCAGCCCCAATCAATCCAAATGATACAGCAGTCTTAGCAAACAAAATTGTGGGACATGCATACAACTATTTGGGTAGTTTCATTGACAATTCTGGAAAGGTTCCTATGAAAGCCTTTGATACTTGGTGGGATAAATTCAAGACCAAACTTTCAAATAATCCAAGCTTTTTAGACGAATTACAGCAATAGAGTAATTTATTAGATGATAAGTGAGTATATTGAAGTAGAATACTTGAGATATAAAAAACAAACAGAAGCCAATTCCTTCAAAGAAAATGGCTTTACTCATAGGGTATAGCAATCATCGAAATATATAAATTGGCTATTATTTAGCGAAAGAAATACTTTTCAAAGTGACTAATTAAGAACTGAAAATCAATTTTTCTGAATAAAACAGCTAATCAGACATTTGGCTTAAGCGAATTAAGCGTTGACTTGGACTTGATCACGGAGACCAAGGTTGACACCTGGTAACAAGTCAGGTTCACTGAGAGTCAACTTTTCACTTGGGACTTGGTCACGGAGACCAAGGTCAACACCTGGTAACAAGTCAGGGTCACTGAGAGTCAACTTTTCACTTGGGACTTGATCACGAAGTCCAAGGTCAACACCTGGTAACAAGTCAGGGTCACTGAGAGTCAACTTTTCACTTGGGACTTGATCACGGAGACCGAGGTTAACACCTGGTAACAAGTCAGGTTCACTGAGAGTCAACTTTTCACTTGGGACTTGATCACG
>JAJLWT010000075.1:23139-34880 GCA_030570835.1 Suhomyces tibetensis
TCACTGAGAGTCAACTTTTCACTTGGGACTTGATCACGAAGTCCAAGGTCAACACCTGGTAACAAGTCAGGGTCACTGAGAGTCAACTTTTCACTTGGGACTTGATCACGAAGTCCAAGGTCAACACCTGGTAACAAGCCAGGGTCACTGAGAGTCAACTTTTCACCTCTCTTGTTGTTGCCAGCTTCTTGAGCCTTATTATATTGAGGAATTGGAGAAGTTAAAACAGGCAAGACGATAGTCAACCCAGCAGCTATGATTTGATATTTCATTATATTATTTGGAAAATTGTTTGGAAAATTGTTTGATGATAATTTGGTTGGAATGAAGGGAATTTGAGTGTCTTTAAATAGACTTCTTGTTGAAGGTTACTTATTACTATCGATATACTCAATGTTAAAGTATACATACCGTTTTGAACTACGTTGACTCTAACAGAAACGTATAATTGCAGATCATTCGAAAGTTTTTGCAATCCTGCAAGACAATTTCATGTATCTATTGTACTCTTGTGAATCTATTGTGTGGATTTGTAATTCTGACCAACTGCCTTATCTTGAATCTACTAACCATCCATGTGAATCCCTGCTTTTAGCCGAATGAAGATTATATCCTTTGTTACAATTCGTCTATTCATCTGGGATTTTGACTTACCGAGGAAGCTGTACTTTAAGCTCAAATACTTGACTGCGATTTTCTGCAAGTTGATTTTGCAATTCTCTGCTCCTTGCATAAAAGGTATGATTACCAATAATGTGAATCATTTTTACCTAGTAGTTGAAAATTTGACACAAAAATAGGCGCAAAATCGATTATGAGCGATTTGCAAACAAAGCCAAATAATCTCGGAGTGAATTTGGGCGCTCCAAATCGAAATTGTTAAGAAAGTGTGTCCTTCCGGGTTAAATGATGCTTAGCAGTCGGTACGAAGTCGAAGAAGATTGGTTACATGCGCGGTGGGTAGATTTACGCTTTGCATTTTTTTTTTTCAAATAGTGTGGTTTGTGGACAAAAGACACCATCATGAAACCAATTGGTTAATTCAACGGTGGGATAGTGAAAGTACCTGAACCGGTCTTTAAAATTGCACACGGGTTTCAATTATCATCATAACGGTTTGTTCCATTATCTGTTATCTAACACATATTATAATTTCGTGGCCATTGTGGTATTTGCATTCGCTCTCATGTTACTAGAACACTAGCATTATGTTATTTCTCATCTTCGTCAGTGTTCAAAAAAAACCAGTTTGAATTTTATCAAAAAAACAATAGAATTGAGAAGAATTTAACAATAACTATCTTATCTTTATATTGTCAATGAATATGCGTAGGGCTACTCGTGTACATTCTCTGTCTCTGTCTAATGAGTATCTGCGGCCAGACTAGGTTAAGAATATTCTTTAGCACAACTCTGTAGAAGACATAAGTTGAAATGTACTATATTGAATTATGTATAATATTACAAAAAGCCAATTTGAAAGAATGAAACTAAGGCATCGTATCCCAATGAATAGAACCGATGGAGAGAACGTTCGAAGCTACACTTTCAAAGCTCGCACCAGTCTTGTTTTCAGAATTTTGAAATTTAGGAAGGTTATACTACACAGAAAACCGCAATGTTCTAGAAGGTGTTGCAACAAACATACGTCATCGAATTGGTTGCGTTCCCGCGCAAGGGGGCTTGACACGTCTATCCTGTCAATATCTGTAGATAAGAAACGTACGTCTATGCATTGGCCGGTTCCGGAACTCCCTCATTTGGAACTCCGGGAATCTCTTTTGGAACATAATAATTTTCTCCGCGCTCCAAATATTTAAGATAAGCCAAGCAGCAAATCAAAAGCGATAAAAAAGAAGATATGATCAATAATATGCATTAACTGAGTCTATATTATGCTTCCTGTCAACAGAGAATCGCGACGTGGCGAATCTTCCACCTTCTTCCCCCTGAAACGGTTTGTGTCAATCGAAATTCTCAACTAAACCTTTCAACCTAGTATTCTGTTGACCCCTTCTTTTAAAGCATCAATCGAACTGTAATATTTTGTTGGTACCTTATTTTAAGCGATAGTGGGGTACTTTCTCAGAGGTCGGCGGGGGGAAACAGTATGGATTCATCGTTAGACTGTTTTCCTGAATACTACAATTGTACTTCTGAGGTTATTGATAAGAATAACAAAGATTGTGCTTTGAACAATAGTAGCTGGCTCGATCAATAACTGATTTGAACAATGCCAATTCCAGCCAAAGAGAATTGTGGTTGCGGAATTTATCCGTGGATAGGGATCAAATTTGTAAAAAAAAAAACATATTGTATTTGAAATGGTAGTACATGTACCACTTAATTATTCATCCAAGGTCAATTCTTACTTCTTAATTCTTTATTCAGCAGTATTTTCGTTTTAATTGTAAGAGAGCCATGTAAGTTTTTATGGTAATTTATCACCCTGATGTATTATTCCTCAGACAACTCTCCCCTCTTTTCAGTCCATGGGGTCGTTTGATATCGGTATGTCCCCAGGATTATTAGAGTATGCAGAACTAATGAGCATTACAGAAGATGTCTTGTTAATGAAGAGTTATCACATGTTCAGTCTGTTTCGATACTTCCTTAGCATAATGTACATACCGATACAATGTTTATTATTCATCCTAATCGGTTTACGACACGCTTTTAATGTACCATCGACCCTATTGGGGTTGGTGCTTATCTGTGTTCAGTATTATTAATTATTATCCTCTATTGCAGCTTCATGCTGTCCTTGCAGCAACTTCACGAGACCTGTATATAATTATCCTCGCATTTTCCGCCTCCGACGCATCTTTAATCTCAAAATATTGCGATCATCTGTACTCGTATGCATCGTGATTACTAGTCACGCTTGTGCGAACACGTACAATTGTCAAGCACGGGCATATTTCATTCTTTATCGGGTCCACACAACAGCTATCTGATATTGTGCAACGATTTACATTGACAGCAATGGCATACGTCGAATCCATACACTGCACCAGCCCCAATCAGTCCAGATGATTAAGTTTGTTAAATATTCACTCAGAATTGTCGATCAGACACTGGGCTTAAGTAACCCATCCATCGTGGACAATATTTTTGAAACTACAGAGTCACGTTTTCATAGATAGGTAATGTTTCCGAATGGTGGGAGAAAACGAAGCTTTTCCGGTTGAACACTCGTTACGAAGTTTAATGGTGATGTTTGGAGAAACAATTGGAAAACCAACGGAAACCGGCCAGACTTATTTATTACCAGGTGCCAAAATTGGTCCCGCGATGTTCAATCACCAACACCAACACTAACAGCTAACTATTCTCGTCTCTTCTCGTTGTCAGCTACTTCACGCTCAGCTTCAACAGTAGGAGCGAAGTCTGGAATCCGAATAATTTAACAGTATCACGTTACCTATATGCTCTCCGTCTAAGAGGTATCAGTTGCAGGCCAAGGTAAAAATAATGCTATAGCACAATTTTCTGGATGAATAGAAATTGGAGTGTTCCAAATCGATTTGGCTATATAGCTATATGGTGGCTGATCTCAAATTTATAGGTTTAAACCTCACAGCTAAAGTCTATTCAGATAACCGGTAGAGTTCTAGACGTTTTTGGAAAAATGGATTGTCACGAAATAAGTTGTGCTTCTGAGCGATTAGGCTCGGGCATGTTGATACCTTCTAGATAACAGGAAGATAATATAAGGAACAAGTCAGATGTTCGAAAAGGGATGGGATGATCTGTACTTTGTATTGGTTACTTTGTATAGGTTGTATCTAAATTATGCTTCCGCTCGACTGGTTTAATGGCAAGATATGAACCCCTTGAGGAATTTTATGTTAACCAAAGAAGCTTGCAATATTTGGTTCAAGTCTACGAATTATGCAAGAGTGGGGTGCACACCAAGTGGTTGGCGGTGGGCAGAGTTATGATTTATCTTTTGAAAACTGCTTCTAGGCAACAATTGTAATTTGAGTAGAATAATAGAGATTGCATCATTG
Source organism: Suhomyces tibetensis (assembly GCA_030570835.1). Taxonomy (NCBI): domain Eukaryota; kingdom Fungi; phylum Ascomycota; class Pichiomycetes; order Serinales; family Debaryomycetaceae; genus Suhomyces; species Suhomyces tibetensis. Next base: position 27,153 of record JAJLWT010000075.1, read on the forward strand.
AACAATAGAAGCCAGATCAGTCCACAATTGAATTGAGCAATGATAATTCTAGTTAGAGCGGAATTTATCCGTCGACTGGGATCAAATTTAGAAGATTTAGGCCTTTCAAGCAATTTGGGTGTCTCGTGATTATACACATCGTGCCTTGGAAACACGTGCTTTATTTTAGACAAGTTATCAGGAACCACGCATTTGGAAGCACGTGAAATGATACCATAAGACACATTTTTTTCTTGTTTTCCGCCCACACCCGACAAATTCTTTGACGTTCTGCGGTTATTGACTGTGGCGTCAATTGCGGCTAGGGTTTGTCAGCTGTATGGGTTTTTTTTTGCCTGACAGCAGCTGTTAAGCCCAAAAGAAATTTTTGTGTGGCCCTCGTACGTTTTCAGTCCCGCCAAGCGAGGCATCTCATCTTACACCACAGTATATATGCTCGAATATTCACTGTATACTTTGGAATTGTAACTTCTCTTCTTCACCTAAAAGTCCAACCTTTTAACCGCCAGTTCTCCAGATTTAGTTCCAACAACTATCTTCAATCCATCTATCCAAAATGTCCTCAGACTCTACTTCTCAATACGGTTTCGGTACCAAAGCTATCCACTCTGGTGCTCCAATTGATCCACACACTGGTGCGGTTATTGAACCAATTTCTTTATCCACCACTTTTGCTCAATCGGAACCATCCAAGCCTCTTGGTATTTACGAGTATTCCAGATCTGCCAATCCTAACAGAGACAACTTTGAAATTGCCGTCGCTTCCTTGGAAAATGCCAAATACGCCATTGCTTTGGGCTCAGGTTCCGCCACCACTGCATTGATTGTCCAATCTTTGCCAATCAACTCCCACATCATTTCCGGGGGTGATGTCTACGGTGGTACCCACAGATATTTCACCAAGGTTGCAAACACCCATGGTGTCCAAGCCACCTTTGTTGGAGATTTGGCCAAGGATTTGGAATCTCAAATCAAGGAAAACACCAAATTAGTTTGGTTAGAAACCCCTTCCAACCCAACCTTGTCCGTCACTGACATTGCTAAGATCACATCTATCTTGAAAAACCATGAAGCTAAAACTGGTAACAAAATCTTATTGGCTGTTGATAATACTTTCTTATCTCCATACGTTTCCAACCCATTGACCCACGGAGCCGATGTTGTTGTTCACTCTGTGACCAAGTACATTAATGGACACTCCGATGTTGTCATGGGTGTTTTAGCTACCAATGACGACAAATTGCACGAAAGTTACAGATTCTTGCAAAATGCTATTGGTTCCATTCCATCTCCATTTGACTCCTGGTTGGCCCACAGAGGTTTAAAGACCTTGCACTTGAGAGTTAAGCAAGCTTCCACCACTGCTCAAAAGATTGCTGAACTTTTGGTAGAACATCCATCCATTTCTAGAGTCAACTACCCGGGATTAAAATCTCATCCAAACCACGATGTCGTTGCTAAGCAACATAGAGACAGCTTGGGAGGTGGTATGATTTCTTTCAGAATCAACGGAGGTGCCGCTGCTGCTGCCAAATTCACCTCATCCACCAAGTTGTTCACCTTGGCTGAATCTTTGGGTGGTATTGAATCATTGATTGAAGTTCCAGCCATCATGACCCACGGAGGTATTCCAAAGGCTGAAAGAGAATCAAACGGTGTTTTTGATGATTTAGTTAGAGTTTCTGTTGGTATTGAAGATACCGATGATTTGATTGCTGATATCAAGCAAGCTTTAGAAAAAGCTACTGCTTAATGTATAATAGACCATTAATAGTTAATAAATACTACGGTTAATAAGAACTAGGTAGAGGCTCAACAAGCAAACAATTAGTTTGATATCAAACAAGACTTTCGGTGATTGGATCATCTTTCAGCATGTAGCAGAATACTCGGTGGGTCGATTGCATTACCCTAACAATCATTATTCAGTAAGCTTTCTTGCCCAATTTTTCTTCTTGTTTGCCTACGTGTGCAATTTGCAGCCGATGACGTGTACTTGTCAAATACTTAAATGCAGCACTTGGCCCACCCGCAATTTAAAATCACACATAATCCACACGCTTAACTCAGCAATGAGATTATCTATCTTATACTCGACGTTATTACTCATAACATCTATCAATTCGCAAGTGGTTGATACTGAAGAAGAAATTGTTTGTGCAACGCCTCACGACTGTTATCCTAAACTTTTCAAACCTTCAAACGAGTGGCAAATCATCAAAGAAGGTCAAGACATTCCTCCTGGGTTACACGTTAGATTAAATATAGATACTTTGAGTAGAGAAGCAAAGATCATGGATCCATCAGATAAAGCTGGAAATAATGCATTGGTGGTTTCAGACAATGAGGTGGTAGATGTCGAAGTCCCGGTGGAAGAACAATTAAAACAAGTAAAGCAAAGGATCGAAGAAGTTGACCTTGATAAAGAACAATTGAAACAAAAGATAGAAGAATTTAAACAGAAGTCCAAAGCTACTAAACCAAAACAATCATCTCAAGACCTAAACAGCTACCAAGCCGCAGTAGACGAAGTGGCAAATTTTAATGGTGATATCAATAGACTTAATCAAGCCTTGAATACCTTAGATGATCTTTCTCATGATATTGAATTCGGTGAACAGTTGACCTCAGATTCCTCATTTACCAACTTGAATGACTTATTAAAATCAACCAATGATCAAGATATCCATGAAAAAGTATATAGAATCATGGGTTCGTCATTAAGAAACAATCCAATTGCTGTCAAGAACTTTTTAGACAAATTATCTAATGACTTCGTGGTTGACTTGTTCAATAAGTTGTCTATGAAATCTACTACAGACATTATTCAAAAGAGAATCTTGGGTATCATCCAAGCCTTAACTCAGGAGAACCATTTTAATGCTAAATATTTCAATGATAACTCCAAAAGCACTGGTACTGAATTCTTAATTAAAAGTTATTCCAATCTTGGACAACAGTCAAGATTCAGGTTATTGAATCTTTTTGAAGATATCAATTTGATCAAAGTAGACAATAATAACAATGAAAGAAGATCCATTGAGAATTCCCAGGATCCAAACTTCCAATTTTCACAATTTTTACAAAGTACATTGGTTGACAATAGTTCATTGACCCAAGATCAATTCAAGCTTTACTTCAAGGAATTGAGTGAAATTCATAAAAAGAATAAAGAATTGAAACCAACTCCTGAATTTTTAAACTGGTTAGCGAAAGAAGCAGAAGTTAGAAAGGAATATAAAAAGAGGGATGGATATTCAGTTGAAGACCAACAATTTGATAAGGAAATGTTACAGGCAAGACATGAGGTATTTGGTAACCCCCATGGTTCTAGAAAAGCATTTGTCGATGAATTATAGGTAAGAATATTAAAGGACAATATTTATTTACATAGGCTTATAGGCTTTTTTAAATTGACATTTATTACGTTAATAAGTATATTAAAGGATTATGTGTTTGTGATATGATTTACAATTAAGTTATTTAATCGAATAAACCCATTCCCATGTCATCATCAGATTCTTCGGCTTCTGGTTCAGCGGCTTCTTCAGCAGCTGGAGCAGAGGCAGAAGCGGAGGCACCGGAATCAGCAGCAGCTGGGGCACCAGATGGGACAGAGGCCAATTTTTCGTTACCTTCGGCAATCAATTCTTCGGCGTTCTTACCTTCGACTTCAGCCAACAACTTGGTGATCTTTTCTTCTTCGACTTCGATAGAGACAGATTCCAAGACGGACTTGATATCGGCGGCAGATGGGGTGGTGTTACCGGCGTTAACCAATAATAAGTAAGCAGCTAAGTATTTCACTAAATATTGTTAGTATTACATTCATTTTTACTATTAGGACAAGTCAAGTGTAATAGTCATAAACTATCTACCAGTGACCATATAAGCAGCCAAATTAGATAGTAAGAGTTGCAATATATTGGTTTGAAAAGATTCTTGGTTTCTTGAAGGATTCAACTCATTTCTATGGGTATTGGACATCCAGGAAATGGTTCAAATTGATTGAATTTTTAATATATTAAGTTTTGAATAGATAGGTTTATGAATCCTTTCTTCTGTTATTCCATTACACTCGAATCTGTCACTTGTTAGACATATTTTTGTAGCTCAACATACTTTTTGATATCTATGTGGTTAATTAATGTTAAAACAACGTTCAAATATATTTTACATTGAAAAATTTTGTTGATACTATGAGACTGTGTTGGAGTGCGCGAGACTGTACCAGGCTGTTAGGGCTTTAGACCTCTTTTATCACGTGACAGCATATATGGCTCACGTGACCATGAACGGGTTTAAACATCAACTTCAAAAATCAAATAAGACTATTGACGAACAATTACTGGGATCACTTTAACGAAGGTAGTTTTCTATTATGTTTGTGCGTTCGACATCGATAAAATAACTCGGATCAGCAATCCTAGCTTTGTCAATAACCAAATTTTAGAAATTGGGTGCAAAATGCGAGTAAAAAAGGAATCAATTGAAAACATTTATACGAAGATCGAAGTTTAGGTCATAAACTGACTGTAAAGGCTACGTAGTACTGGTGGGTATGGAGGTGTAAGATATTAAGACAATTAGGTGATTCTAATCCCAAATTGCAAATAGGTTTGGATTATACTTTAAAGAGTGAGAAATTGAATAATCCAGATAGCTCTTCTCTCAAAATACGTTAATATCGATCGCCTCTACAGCACCTTACAGTTGCAAATCATTTTAGGGAACTACAGTCATTACTCCCCTTATAATTAGCTTCTGGTATACATGTCATTATTACTAATCAGTATGGGGATGCCACATGTATGCAGGATATCACAACAAATGGCGTTATTTACCGCGAACCTTATCAATTCCATCCCTCATGTCAAGTATAGTTCCCGAAGAATATATGGTAGCATAACAGATATGTCTCCGTTGAAACAATTTCCTCAGTTATCTTCTTCAGACGAAACCAGCATAGCTGTGGATTTGCTGCAATGGTCATTAGCCAATGGGTTAATTATGTATCCTCCAAATTATGAGACCTTCAGTGCAGATATTGCTCCTACCACGTTATTTCCAACCCCGTTCCCTAAATCCGCCTTTCAAAGGGCTATTGATGTCCAAAAGGATTTCAATGAATTATATATTACATTGGTTACCCAACAAAAGACCTGGCTCGTCGATATTCTCGGCAATTTGTCCAAATTTGATGCTGATTTCACAGGCAAGTTGTTCGAGGCATATAACCAAGCAATCGAAGAGAGTCCTAATAAAGAACTAGTGCAACCATTGTCTTTGGGATTATTTAGATCTGATTATATGATCGACACCAAAAACAGCTCTACCACTGAAATCAAGCAAATTGAGTTCAACACTGTTAGTGTTTCATTTGGTGCTTTATCAACCAAAGTAGGACAGTTGCACAACTATCTTAATAATTCTGGGAACTATGCTCCGGAAACACGTGGAAAGTACTATGAGTCTGAGGAGCTTCCAGTTTCAAATTCCATCAATGACTTAGCAGATGGTTTAGCTGAGGCGAACTACCACTATAATGAACAATCCAATAATAGCAAGACTGCAATATTGTTTGTAGTTCAACCAAAGGAAAGAAATTGTTTTGATCAAAGGCATGTTGAATACTCATTGATTAACAACCACGGATTGAAGTCATTTCGTTTAACCCTCGAGGAAATTGACACTCACACTGTTATTAAAGACAACAAATTATATATAAAATCTGGCTTAGTTGAAGTTTCGGTGGTGTATCTTAGATCTGGATATGGACCTTCTGATTATGAAGATGATTCATCATGGGCCGCCAGAGTCACCCTTGAAAAAACTAAAGCGATTAAATGTCCATCATTATTAACTCAATTATCTGGAGCAAAGAAAATTCAACAAATTTTAACTAGAGAAGAAGTTATCAAGAAGTTTTTGCCCAACATTTCTGATATTGACCTTAGGAAACTTTTATCAACATTTGTTGCAATTTACCCGTTAGATGATTCCGAACAAGGAAAGGTTGCAAAAAAGTTAGCTTTCGAATTCCCAGAGAGATTTGTTTTGAAACCACAAAGAGAAGGTGGTGGTAACAATATTTATAAAGACAATATTCCTGATTTCTTGAAACTGTTAGAAGAAAAGGATTGGGATGCATATATCTTGATGGAATTGATTAATGCACCAACTCATAAGAATAAGATTATAAGGAAGAACGAAATTTATAATGAAGAAATCATTTCTGAGTTGGGTATTTTTGGAACTATTCTTTTCAATGAAAAGAATGGTGAAATAATTTCGAATAAAAATGCAGGCTGGTTATTGAGATCAAAATTTAGTTCAAGCAATGAAGGAGGGGTTGCTGCAGGTTTTGGATGTGTGGATAATATTTATTTATATTAGTCATTAAGATCTAATAAAGTGTAAAATTAGATCTCCTAGTTTAGTAATCGATTTAAAAACCAGTGGTTACCTATTCATTTGACTTGACATACATCTTCCTCTTATTCAATTTCAATTTGATTCGTGTTTAATACATCCGGTAATTCTTCTAAAGTCTCTGGAACAAGAAGTTTACCCTTTTCTATTTCAATCACCCAAAGGGCAGCACCCAAATTATTGGTGAACATAAAGAAAATAGAAAAGAAAGGAATCAATTCCAATAAATTTGAAACAAACCCGAATCCAACGTACCCACCCGGATCTTCATTGTATGCTTTCTTGATATCCTTCTTGTGGTATCCTTTCAATACGAAATATCTTGTATGAGATTGTAATCCTTTTGAAGACGCTTGCAAGCAATTGACAACCATTGGCCCAATTAGTGGTATAAGGGCAACGAAATACATCAAAATTGCCTTCAGCACTACGTCCGGAAACCTGAATATTTCCGGGATTTTCCATAAGAATGTGCCACACTTGACAAGGAATGGTACGTCCTGTATTCTTCTCAATTTTGCCAACATCACCACATCATCCGCTTTCTCTTTACTCAACACAGCATCAAATGTTACTTTATGGGTATAATGCATCAATACAAAGGAAACTATGAAAGATGAAACTATACTAGAGGTCTGGAAAACAGACGTCCAAGCAGGGAATACTGCAAATGGCCCTGCAATAAAACCAAAGACAATGGCGTAGATAGGAAAGCACACAATAAATACGATCAAATAGATACCAACTGAAAGAGCCAACTGAGGCAACAATAGAGATAAGAACATTGGCCATAAATCAGAATTGGTAATTAGATAATATATTCCCTAAGCAAAGGTTAATAGCCAAACCGCAGTAGCAAACCAGGCGATAGTATCACATACATAAATTGGATAAAGATATGCCCCCGATGATAACACATAAAATGGAAGAAGAAAATTCCTCTCAGCTACCGCATATATACTTCCAAGAAACAGACGCTTTTTTGGTTCCATGTTTAAGTACTGAAGTGCTAGGTAAGGAGTAGCTGGCGTTAAATTGTCACGTACTGTTATATTGCTGCAAAAAGACTGAATATTGTATACAGTACGCGATATTTTCCTACATTTGTTTGTAAATATTCTGAATATTCTACCTGCTTAAATAAAAGTCATTGAAAAGGTCCCTTGGCCCAGTTGGTTAAGGCGCGGTGCTAATAACGCCGAGATCAGCAGTTCGATCCTGCTAGGGACCATTTCTTGAAAGGGCGTGTGGCGTAGTTGGTAGCGCGTTCGCTTAGCATGCGAAAGGTCTCCGGTT
>JAJLWT010000076.1:0-34715 GCA_030570835.1 Suhomyces tibetensis
CTTCAGTTGTTTCTTCAGTTGCTTCCTCATCTGCTCCAGCTTCTTCAGTTGCTTCTTCATCTGCTCCAGCTTCGTCAGTTGCTTCTTCAGTGGCATCTTCTTCAATTGAAGCTACATCAGTTGCTTCTTCATCTGCTCCAGCTTCATCAGTCGCATCCACTGTTACTGTTCCTGAGGTATCTACTACCCATATCACAGTTACTCATTGCTCCCAAGGAAGTTGTTCTGAACAAGTCTCTACCACTGGTATTACTGTTGTAACTGTGACCAGCGAAGAATTTACTACTTCTTACACAACCTATTGTCCACTCACCGCAGAATCGTCTTCTCAAGTCGAAACCCCATCATCAGCTCCAGCTTCATCAGTTGAAGGTTCTTCAGTCGCATCTTCTTCTGTTCCAGCTTCTTCTGTTCCAGCTTCATCAGCTCCAGCTTCTTCTGTTCCAGCTTCATCAGCTCCAGCTTCATCAGCTCCAGCTTCATCAGCTCCAGCTTCATCAGTTGAAGGTTCTTCAGTCGCATCTTCTTCTGTTCCAGCTTCTTCTGTTCCAGCTTCATCAGCTCCAGCTTCTTCTGTTCCAGCTTCATCAGCTCCAGCTTCATCAGCTCCAGCTTCATCAGCTCCAGCTTCATCAGCTCCAGCTTCATCAGCTCCAGCTTCATCAGCTCCAGCTTCATCAGCTCCAGCTTCATCAGTTGAAGGTTCTTCAGTCGCATCTTCTTCTGTTCCAGCTTCATCAGTTGCTCCTTCATCAGTTGCTCCAGCTTCATCAGTTGCTCCTTCATCAGGTGCACCAGATTCATCTGCCCCAGCTACATCCGCTGAAACTATTACTGCAAGTGAATCAGAAACCTATGCTTCAGCCAAGTCAGAAACTTCTGCCACTCCAAGTAATCCAGAAACGACACCAACTTCATTAGATGTCACAAGTTCTGTTCCAGCCTCAGGCAACCCAGAGAATTCTCAAAGTACTACTGTTGTAACCCTTACTTCCGAATCTGTTTCTCCAAGTGGTACTACTGCAGTTGAAATCATATCTACACTTTCAAGCTCCTCCGTTTCACAGAGCAACCAATCTTCAATCGCTGAAGTTTCAGTCGGCGCCGGTATGGTTAACCAATTACCAACCACCGGGTTACTTTCTACTATTATGATGATGGCTTATGCCTTGTTTTAAATCTCTTTCAACATACTATGACTTAATAGCAGTCTGCATCGATTCATGATGTCAGAGCACCTGTTAATAGTTCAATACCAAGGACAACAATTACTTTATTCACCTTCTTTCATTTCATAACTTTTCTTTCTTTATACCCTAGGGTCTTCAATGGCCAGCTCACCTTTTAATTTCGTTAGTTCCAATTATAGAATCAAATAAAAATTATCTATTCAAAACTCTTGATATTGTAAATTAATTTTGTAATCGGATTGTGCGATTCACGAGTCAAAAATACTTTTGAATGTTGCAAGGTTTTCCCATTTTGAATTTCATTCAATTTACCTAATGGAAAATAGATATATATATATATTATAGTTACTATCAAATTTTTTACTTTATAATCATACCGTTGAGGATGCCACTATACACAGGGAGATTTGTTTTTAAAAACCGGGATAAGAATTGCAGTTTTTTTTTTTTAGATAAAAAAAGGAAAACAAGCAAAGGTGTAAATACCAAAAGAACTATTGTTGAAATGAATTGAAGGTTAACGTAGAAGTGTTATACTCCTAACTATTGTAAATGCAAATATATCATGATCGTGAAAATGACTATCATTAAATGAAGAACGCATTTCTAGGATGTCGATCCTTGAATCCTGATCCAGTGTTGAAGCGAATCAGAAGTCAGAGTATGTTGAGTACTCTTGTGGGTATCCTGCGTAAGTGAATTAAATACGAAGCGTTTGATGGGATAAAATAAAAAAAGGGGAAACTCCCATCTGTTTCATTTCTCAGTTGAGATTATAAGTCTGGAACGTTTAGTTCATCAATTAATCGGAAGATTGTTTGATTTTTGTCAATGAAATCATTACTGACCAAATTACATAATACGAAATCATCACTAAAACCAGCAATAAAGTCCACAAAGCCTTTACTGGTTTCTTTTTCGATATCGAGTATGTTGCTTTGGAAAATCTTAATCCATTCGGTAAAAAGTCTGTAGACTTCTTCTTTCCAAGCCAAAAATGAGGTTCTTTCAACAATTGTAGGTTGCAAAATTTCTTCACCTGGGAAAACACCCCAAGTAACAGCATTGATTTCACCTTCACTACAATTGGTTTTCAACTCACCACTCTTATCAACTGCATAATAACTAATGACACTTGAAGTAGTATCCGATTGAGTTCCATTGAAGGAATCAATCTTTTCTAATAATGATGGAAGGACACTCTTTTTACAGAAGAATTCCAAATATTGCTTTTGATAAACGTAACCGTTTTTAGGACCCCAACCAAAAACTTTATTACTGGATTCAATAGCATTTAAGGAAGGTTGTGAATTCATGGTAAAGAATCCTTTTTTGTTCAATTTGATCAAGTTTTCAACTATCAAAGCAGTATCATCCCCAATTGGACCATCTGACCAAGGCAATGACTTCAACTCTCCCTTCAAATATGAAATAATTATGCTGGAGAAATCTTTCAAAGAATGTGGGGAGCCCCATAAATCTAAAGCTTTCTTTGGGGATTGTCTCAATAGATCAGTAGCACATAAGTCGATGTCACCAAAAGCTGGAGATCTTGAATCACCCCATCTACCATTTGGAAATTCATCCCAGGTGGCGGTTCTTGAAATATATGAGTATTTTCTGTTTTGCCAAAAAATTGGACGAATTGATTCTTTTGATCTTTGAGGGTTTAAAGACTTGCGCCATGGTAATTCGACCACACCGGTTATTTCATGGGACTTTACTGAATCGATGATGTTTAACTTTTCTAAGATCATAACCGTTGATTTTTCTAGATTCATGGTGTAAAAGTGTAAATGTTGAATATAACCAGAATCAATTAATTTTTGACACATTTCAGAAACCAATTCAGTACCCTTTTCTCTGACAAGGAAATCGTCGTCTTTAATAGGTTCTAAAACTTCGAAAAAGTGTTGGGGAATTGCAACTTCAGACCACTTTGCTCTCCTAATAAAAGCAGCATAAGTTGATATTGGCATAATACCGGGAATAATTGGAATATTGATTCCAAGCTTTCTAATTCTTGAACACCATGATATGAAAATATCCACATCATAAAACATTTGAGTAATTATAAAATCAGCACCAACATCACATTTTTCTTTCAAATACTGTAATACTTTTGCATCAGACTTTTCTTCTGGATGTCCTTCCGGGTAAGCAGCCACTCCAATATTGAAATGATCACCATATTTACGACGGATGTAGTTAATCAAATCTTTAGCATATTTGAAATCCCCAGTAGATTCAGTACCATCCAATGGAGGGTCACCTCTCAAAGCCAAAATGTTTTGGCATCCTGAAGCATATGCCTTTTCTAAGGCTTCGTCGATAAGAGATACTTTCATATTAGTACAAGTTAAATGCATACAAGTTTCCAAACCAAGGGTAGATTGGGCGGTGTAAACCATTTCATTCGTCAAAGTGGACGAGCGACCACCTGCGTTCCAAGTGATGTCAATGAAGATCGGGTTTAAATCGTACATTCTATCCATTCTATCGTAAAGGTTTTGGACACCCTGAGAAGTCTTTGGTACAAAGAATTCAAAAGAGAACGTGGCCTTAGGAGGATTGGGAGACGAATGCGCTTGCTGCAACTTATCAGAAATCTTCATATTTTAGATGGTGCTAAAAAGTCTGTGAAATAGCTTGCAAAAGACCAGTCCAAAAAGTGGAGAGTGAGAGCAGTAGATCAGTTATAAATATTACCTCCCAACAGATCGAGCCGGTACCGCACAATCAAACTCGTGCGCGCATGTGACTCATGGTAACAAAATTAAGCCTATATGAAGGATATTTAGTACTGAAAGAAAATTGATCTCTATGGGAACCATGCATGCGCACTGTTAGGACTATTCCACTCAAGAAGGCCGATATCTAGAACAAACCCCGATATTATCACTACATTCAAACGATTTTTTTTTTTTAATTATATTTCAATTCAAGATTTTATTCTTTTTCTTTCTAATTCATAACAAGTAATCACATTTCACAACTCATCGTGCTCAGGATACGATTCATGTTCATCAGAAAATACTTCCTCATCAATATCCTCTTCGATATCTTCAACGGTTTCTTCTCCATTTAGTAAATGATGCGATTTTTCAATCAATTGTTGTATTTCTGTATCATATGTAGTCCATTCGGGTATTAACCGTTTGGCTCTTTCCAATTTGCTCTCCTTGGTCAATGGGTTGTTGCATAAATCAATAGTCTTAGCGGATTTCATAGTATCAGAGGAACACCACGTTTCGCACCATAACCAATCTTGCGATAAACTAAAGATCTTTATTTGTCTTTGCATGTTGTTTGGTAAATCTTGATCCAAATTTGATAATGAATTAGGATCTGACGACAACTTCTGATAATGTGATCTTAACCTATCACCAGCACTTATTGATCTAAATTTCTTTAAATCAACAACATATAATGCACTGATGTGATACTTTAAATCATCTTTTAAAACGTTTGCCCAGTATCCTTCTTTCCAGAATCTAAACCCATCCATTTCAGTTCTTGAATCACACATCGGAGTAAACCCATATGGTGCACCTTTTAAATCCACATTCACCAAATCTTGCATATCTGTTCTAACTATTTGATCTGCATCAACAAATATCACTTTATCTAAGTCTTGAGGAAACAAGACATCCAAAAACAATATCTTATAACTCCAAATCGTTCTCTGCTTATCTCTTTGTTCTCTTAAGAACTTTGGCCACTTGTATGTTATTAATTCATACTCAAAATCATATTGTACTGACAACAAGGGTAATAATTTCTTGAAATGGGGCGAAATGTAGTTTTCCAATATCCAAAATTTGATCAGCTTATTGCTATGCTTTCTAACTGAAGCAGTCATAATAGCTAAAAATCTTTCATAAAGATGTCCACTAGCAATACTAAATATATTGATATCTGCTTGTTTATCTTGACCAACTTTTGACTGTACGTTGGGAATTTGTAAATCTTGAGATTCTTCAAGGAATGATACATCTTTATACCCATCATTCTTTTGGAATCTTGGATACAATACTAGTCCCTTAAGATCAAATACACAAATTTCAACACTCTTGACCGGATAGTTATTAGCAATAAATCTATTTTCAGAAGCAGAAAGTAGCGAATAGTGCTCTGAGCTTCTTCCATCTTTGATACTAAACTCCCAGAGTCCAGGGTTGGCATGCAATTGGAAATATCCAAAAGTTGACATAACGTTTGTATCAGAGCTTTGCTTTACATTCTTTAATTGTAAAGCAATCCCTGTTGGAGATTTTGCAACTTTAACGTCTCTAGCAAAACCTTCAACTAAAATGTTTTTCAATTCATAGGTTATTTGAATTTGCTTATCGGCATAATTAGAGAGTTTGATATTATCCAAGTCTACTCCAACCGGACTTTTCTTGGATACAGTAATCCATCTGCTTGGTACATCTAACTCCGAGGATAAAATATCAGTTTCTGGCAATTGGCTTAATTTCGAATCAATATTTGAATTCCAAATACCCTCGGCATCAAATAAAGGAATTGAAGAAGGGAAAACACCCTTATAAAACCTCTTGATTTTTTGCTTTGGGTCACTGCTAGGTTGAAGGATGATCTTAACGTTAACAAAGGAAAAGTCTTTAATTGAATTAACTATAGCAATCAATTTCTGAGAATACTCGTCAAGTGGGTCCATTATCACAAGGATATCGATTTTCTTCTCTTCATCATGCTTGTTAATTTGGAGGATATGTTGAGTTTTGAGTGAGCTGAAATCAAATCTCGAAACATCGGTGACAAATATCTTATCATCGATGTGAAAAGATTTCGAGACAATGCTCGTCATGAGGTCAAACCAATCAATATTGCTTAATCCGTCCACATTAAACTCATTAACTCTCTTGTGTCCGAATTGCTCAGGATATGCATTGATAATGTCATTAAAAATGCTTAATCTTTGACTAAATTCGTATTGTAAAATGAGTTCCAATTCTTCAACAGAAAATGGCCAGTCCATTCTCCAATATCTGGAGTTCAAAAGGAGAAATGAATGATGAACAGGTAATCTTTTCTGTTCAAGAAGTCTTGTCAATATTATGTTGGGGTTACTTTCTGGATTTTCATGGTATCCAAGGTTAATATGATCAATTATTTCATCTATATCGGACGAGGTTAAAGACTCCAAAGAATATTCACGTTTTATCTTTTCAATTATATCAATAGGATATCCTGTATTGACTACTTTAATCTGCAAGTCCTTGGAGGAATTCTTCATTGCAATTAAAAGATTCTTCAATTGTTCAATCATTAATTTCTTGTTTAAGTCACCAATCAACCAAAATGTACCTGAGGATTCTTTTTCATGATCCCCCTTTCTAATTGCAATAGAATGTTCGTTGAAATCCTGATCAACAACTTTGTAGAGCACTTCGGATGGCTCAAGTGGGATAATTCTCAAATTTCTTTCAGATTGTGCATCCTTGTATAGTAAACGCTTTAAAGAGTTGCCACTAGCCTGACCTGTTTTCAAATAATGCTTGACTAAAGCAATATCTTGCTTAAGTTGTTTTCCCATTGCAATTTTCCAGGTTGGGGAGCTAAGCTCATAAATCACCCCATTAAACACAATAGATGGGGACTCAATGGAAAATCTATCTAAGGTTTTTTGATATGTGTCTGGATTGAAATCGTACTCTTCTGGAATGCTAATAGTTTTCAAAAAAGCGTCAGCCTCTTCCTCAGTCTTAGATTCATAATACTTATACAAAAATGCCAAGGCTTCTTGAGAAGAAGAAGTATCTGAAATAAAGTAGAAATACTTGGCTAGTAATTCATCTTTTGGATTATCCCCATTTAAGGCAATAATTCCTATCTGTTGAGGAATGCCACTGTCTAAAATAACTTTGGATAATGCGAATAGAACTCTCAATTGTTCTCTATGAGAAAAGTTAATTGCAAATACCAAATCATGTATGTTTTCTCTCAAAGGTGGGATTTGATTTGACTGTAATTTGAATGATTCTTCTCCCAAGTAGACTTCTTCTCTGTCGGAGGAGTACTGCTCATAAGTTTGATCCTTCTCAATATCGTTCAAAATTACAACACCATTCTTCTCCTTATATGAACCCGAATGGAACACATAGTCAAATAATTTGAATCTGTTTTCGTTCTTGCCCATAATTGTATTTCCATTCCGGAACTGTGTTTGCTTGACAGCACTTATTAAAGCAAACTTTGTAATCAATAATTTTGCTTGAGCAGTAGTGAATCCCAATTCATTGAGTTTAGTAATGACATTTAACTCATTTTCGACCTTCTTCAAAAGCTGTAAGACATCTAATTCCAACCTGTTGATAGGTGCACCATTCACATACAAACCATACGAATCTTTGGATAACCCAATATCTTCATTCGCTTTGAATTGTTCCTTAACATGATTCAAATTCTTTAAATTCTTTGCCTTAGAAATGTGAGATGCAAACTTAGGGAATTCTTGAAGTATTGTACTCAATAAATCATAGTTTGAGATATCTTTATAAGAATTAGATAATACGAACGCTGTTAACTTGGCACCAATCTCAAAAAGTTCATCATCTGGTACGATGGTCATATCGGAAGAGTTCAAAATTTTTTTGAAATCTTTGGTAATTTGAAGATTTCTCGAAGTGCCTGTTGTGGTCTTTTTATTCGATAAAATATCTCTGTCGTCAATCACAGTATACTCAGAGTCTTTTAAGGAAATGCCGATTCCATATCCAGGTAATTGTTCATTCGATTTTACATTAACTTGAGGTATATATCTCCACACAAAACGGATCTTCCCTGATTTCGAACTCTCATATAAGTTTGTGAAGAAATCGGCAAATATTGGTGCATTATAATCTGCATAAAGAATCAATAATGGTGCATTATGATTTTCACCAATAACTCTATCAAAAGGTAATAAGTCGATATCAGTTTTCTTGTCAGTTTTTAAGGCAAATAAATCATCAGTTGAACAATATAATTTATCATTGTACATGACCCAAGCTTGATGTTTTCCATTCTTCGTAGGAACATTATTACCAAATGAATCCTTGGAACATTCACTGATTAACCTTTCTTTGAAAGCTGGCTCAACAACGGAATCATAATATTCATAATGAGATTGTATTCTTGGTGAATCAATTCTGTTCACTAAATTGAAATTAACAAAGTTAATTGACTCACCATCAATTGGTGTAGTAAGAGATATATATTTCTGTTCATCCGATGAAATTTCAGGATCCATCGGCTCATCATCATCTTCATCATCCGATTCACCTAGCAATTTGAGAATACTAGGTATGTAAAGTTCGGGATCATGGGCTGCTATAGTTTCAAGTAAGTTCAAATCGAAACTGGTAGCTTTCCAAGATGCTTCCAAATTGATTTCTAGAAAATTTTGATTATTGCCATCACTATTATGACTGTTTGTTAACCCGAAACAAACCAACAAAAAGAGTATCGGCTGCCATTGGTATAGCATTATGATAAAGCAATAAAGGATGTGTCAACTAATTGATATATTTTCGCACCATACGGATATTGGTTTTTTCTTTCACCTCTAAACCTTTGTCACAATATTCTCACAGTATATTCTTTTAATTAATTTTACATATTACTACCATAATTCATTATCTTACTATAATTACAACAAATCCTCAAAACCTATCGTTTTCACGGTTTTTTTGGGTTGTTTTGTAGAACCAGCGACTGGACCTTTCGAGTTCTTCCGCTTGTTTGTCACATTTTTATTCTTAAGGTTGGCGCCTCTTTTCGAAGGTTTCTTGGGCTTTACTTTGGATGTTTTGGTTTTCCTTGGTGTTGGCTTCTTAGTTGGTTTGGGGTCTTCGTGCACAATAACTTTCTCTCCTTTCTTGAGTATTTGTGCAAAATTTAAATCTGCCACTAGTTTACGTCTGGGATACAGGTGTTGGTCACTAAAAAATGTTCTTGGTGATGTTGAAGCAGTATATTGTATTTGATCATCAGCTGTTTCGTTCGGTTCTTCTTCTTTTGTAATTACTTCATCATCAAAGGAGGGTAATAAACCAGAAAATTGTACTCTTCTGTTATCCTTCGTTGCATAACTTGCATCAACTGGCCTTCGAAGTATCGACTTCAATCTTTCATCATTTATATCCTCACTTACTGATTGACGTCGTATGTGGTGTTGACTAGAGTTTGAGCTTTCGCAGGCATCAACTACTATGATTTCATTTTCGTTAAGAGATACTTGTCCACTATCTTCGCAAGTTAAATCAATCACCTCTCGGTACTTGTCCGTATTATTGGATTTCTTCATTATCTTGTTGGCATCCTCAACAGACATTTCCTCTAGCTCACTCAGATCTGGTTCAATATCGTCTGAATCATATTTACTGGGACACCATTTAGCATCTTTTGCACGTCTTTCTGCAGCCCTTAAAATAGCTTCGCGTAAACTCCTCGGATCCTTATCTAGCTTGGTAACCCTTCCCACAGATGATCCCAATTTTCGAGATTCCGCTTTGAATTTTGGTTTGGTTAATTCTTTGATTCTCTTATCTCTAATAGAGACATACCCCCCTTCAAAGTTATAACCACTACCCAATTTCTCCTCTTCACATCTATAACCAGAAGACGAATTACCTT
Organism: Suhomyces tibetensis; assembly: GCA_030570835.1. Classification (NCBI taxonomy): domain Eukaryota; kingdom Fungi; phylum Ascomycota; class Pichiomycetes; order Serinales; family Debaryomycetaceae; genus Suhomyces; species Suhomyces tibetensis. Next base: position 9,831 of record JAJLWT010000076.1, read on the forward strand.
GCCTATATTGAATTTCTTCGAATCTTTTTTTCAACAGATCCAAATGCTTATAAAACTTCTCATCATGGGGTCCGTATATGTTATGGGTTAATTCATGGAGGAAAACTCCTATTATATCGCACAAGGGATAAAACAGCTTGTCGTTGGAATGGTACCTTAACCGTATCAAAATCTTCTGTCCTCTGTTGACATTAAGTCCCAATAAGTTCGGATCTTTGGGGAACATCTCACACAAATTCCCTACCTTGAAGTTGTGTTCATGTATTATAGGTGCCACAAGTTTGGCTACTTGGTGTAACAAAGTACATGCATGGTCTTTATCTTGATACCTTTTCAAAGAACTTATCTTGCCGATATTCGATACCGGAGAAGGACGGTTGGGAACGTTAGTACTACTTTTGGCAAAACGAACCATATCATAGTATGTTTGGATATGTTAAATGTTATTGTTTAGAAATCTAGATAGATTAACAAAATTTGTCTGGAGTACATTTACAGTTTAGCTTAGCATACTAAAGATTAGATTAAATGAGCACGTGACAAGTTTATTATACATATGGTTCTCAACCAGCAATATAATATTTCAAAAATAATTAAACATTATGAGTTTTGTTGTATAACAGATCTATGAAATTGATCATAAATGTACCAGGACTAGTTGACGTCTTAGCGGCATTTTCTCCACAAATGTTATATAATTTCACAGCTCCAACCACAGCATCAAATATGTTGAAAGTCTCGTTATTGCGACCATCCGCTTTGGCTGCAATAAATGAGGCAATTACACTTCCTAATGAACACCCACTTCCAGTAATTGAGCCCATCAATTTGTGACCACCAGTAATATTTTCTACTTGTTTGTCTCCATTGATGATGTAATTGATAGGTCCAGTGATGACAACCACGCATCTGAAGTCAATAGAAACTTCTCTACCCAACTTGATAATTTTATCTTCTTGAACGTTTGCGATAGAATCAACCCCACGCATCAAGATTTCATCCTTAGGACCTTCTGTTTGATATGTACTAGTTAACTTATGAATGGCCAGGATTTCTCCAACGTTACCCTTAATTACAGAAACATATCCACTATTCAACAATAACCTAGAGGCCTCTAATCTAGCTGTAGTAGCTCCGACTGCCACGGGATCATAAACTATATGCTTTCCGTACTTATTGTAAGCGGCAAAAGCGTGTTTGAAGACACTCAATAATTCATCTGTAGGAGTACCGACATTAGCAACCAAAGCAACACTTGGAACGGACGCAAATTCTTCATATTCTTGTGGAAGTTCTGACATTGCTGGAGAAGCTCCTACAGCCAACGTTACATTTGCACTAAAATTTTTTACCACATTGTTAGTGATGTGATGTACTAAAGGACTGGTTTTGACAACCGCTTCAATTTGTTTTTGGAGATCACAGGAATTGGACTGTTTATTAACGGACTTAGTCCAGGCAGGAGAATTCCGGACTATCTCCACCAAAGTATTAGTGGCTTTTCCTGCATCTGGATTAGCCATAATACAAGATACAATTGCTACACCATCAATTGTCTGCCCAGGGATCGAGCATTGGAAGAGAACCTTGGCAGCATTTGAATGATTAATACCACCAATAGCAACAGATTTTATCTGCCTCTCATTGACTTGATTGTATCTCTTTAATACTTGGAGCATCTTTCTAATCCCAATAGGACCGGTTCCCCCAGGGGTTCTCACATCTTTTTTAGTATTAGTCTCATACACAGTCCCTAATCCCACATAGTCAGCTATACCTTCTTTCGTAACTTCCTCTACCTCTTCAGGGAAAGAACATGTTACTCCTAAAATTTTGTTTGGACCAATCAATTGTCTGACTAATTTTGCTGGCATATCATCCTGACCAACATGAACTCCTTCCGCATCAATGGCCAAAGCAACATCAACTCTATCATTTATAATCAAAGGAATTCCCTTTTTCTTGGTGAGATCGTGGATCTGTCTAGCTCTTACGATGAAGTCCAAAGTCAGAATGGATTTTTCCCGAAGTTGAATAATTGTTGCCCCGTTATTAATGGAATCTTCCACCTGTTTCAAGAAGGTGGATGACTCGGGTATCATGGTGGAGTCAGTCACCAAATAAATAGAATAATCAACACCCATGGTTTCTGGTCATCAAAAAGGTGAGGTAATTGCCGTTGTTATACTCAATTTTTGATTACACGTTGAAAATATACAGAATCCAGAGATCAACCTCACAAGCGCATATTTTGTATGCTGTTGGGTGATCCTACAATAATTAGATTTATTTGCACCCAATCCATGCGACAGTCAAAATATAAGAAGTCAATATCAAGGTTTAATGCAATATACAAGAAATCTACACGATGAAACTCCTCTATACAACTATCATGCTTGTAATTGACTGATATTGGTATTTCGAAGTACCAAAATACTGAACTGCTTCTTTATTTAAGGAGTAGCATGGACACTAAATGTGATATTTTGTAATTAACCTTATATTCATACACTTAAGGGAGATTACTATCGATGGTACGCAAAAGAGTTTCTAATATAACTTATAAAATATCTGATGAGAAAGTAACTATTTTGAATCCGAACTAAACTTGGTATTTGCGAGAGAGACATATCTTTAAGATCAAATATAACTATTGTTCAAAAAATCAGACCCAAAATGATGTCATGTCTCAGGTCATTGCTAGAATTAACATTGAAATCTTAGTCGGAGTCTGTTGAGTTAGGAAGATATAATACGGAATATCGACACTTGGATTTGAAAACTCAAAAGTAAGAAATTACCTGTAGGCTAGGTACACAAAGCAATTTCGTTTCCAAAGGAGTCATAAGTGGCACCAAGAAAGCCACAAATTTGTCTATAGACCGGACCTGGAAAGCAGATTACTGTTGTTCCAGAATCAAATATTGCTGAGTACGCAAAACTCACGGAAGTGCCACTGGAATTACCAACACCATAACGTAAATTGTAATTCTAAACCAAAGAAATTTGGTACGTTTCAGTATCTACGGAACCGAAAAGAAACTGTTGTTAGAATTGTGGATAAAACTATATTTTTACATATGGGTTAAAATTTCCTTCAAGTAAGTATGCTTTTGGTTTTGACATTTCAAATTCATCCGACTAAAGTACCTGTAAACACTGTTGTAATACCATGAGATAAAATCCAATTCAATTATATGATCATTCGAAGTTCATAGATTTTAGACATAATGTGGCATGTTGCAAAACGAAAATTCGTTTTATGCGGTTCAATTTCTCCTCCAAATATCTCCATGAATTAATCAAGCAATTTGAAGATAATCAGACCCATTGTTGTTATTCAAGTGCAAGCATATTAGAAAGAAGATACCCTAGCCTTGCACCCAGGTAATATTTGAAATCTTCAGAATTTCTGAAAAGACAATAAACCAAACAATTCATAGATCTATTGGATATAGGCAACCAAAAGGAATTTCAAAGTTTTTCTCAAGACGAGAGGCAGAAGAGTGCCATTTTTATTTTATCAAAATACGCTAATACTATTTTATATTCGTTATATGCGTTACGTGAGTCCTATGAACGATTTCGAAATAGAATCGCAAGAATGGGCAAAAAAGCACTTTGAAAGTAAAGAGTCTGATTATTAGATATCTTAATTGATCACTTAAGTTTTAATCGAACTTCCTATAATTAAATTATAGCCTGTTATCGTACAAAAGATCATACTTTTCAAGCAGGCGGTCAAACATCGTGACATATACTTAAACTCGAACCAGTTCTGTATTATAAAAATTTCAGTAAAGTCGGACTCTTATCATTTTCCCATCTCAATCTTCTGATTCTTTATTCTCTTCCTTGAAACCTTGCATAATTTGGCTTATATCGGATTCTCCTTTATTTATGAGTCTCATCAACTCACGACTTCTGGCAATTGAATGTTCCTCGCATTTCTTGATAGTACCACTAACTCTAGTACATCGTATTATAATCTTATTTCCCTCAATTTCATTGATTAAAGTTAATGCTGCCACCACATTGTTGTATGACTGTCGACCACACCGTACAATTCCAGTGGATGTTTTGTTACTGAAATACTTCAATGTAAGCTGCATTCCCGAAGTACCAGCACCAAACTCCCCATATATATCTTGAATTTTTTTCCGTAGCGTGTTGGTTATTGTTTTCTGATTAATGGATGATGGTGAGGTTTGATGTAAAGTTATTAAAGCATCATTTTGAGAATTACTAAAATTAAGAAATTCTTGTTTCGAAGAGTCTGATCCGTCACTATTTGGAGGATAGAGGATCTCAAATAAAATATATCTTTGTTTAATTCTTACCATGTTTTGATATATATGATGATTGAAATGGTATTGATAAATTTGCGATGCTCAAGCGATCTTAGATCTTGGAATACTACATTGCACTCAGACATGGATGAATTTCTTAAATATTGGTACCAAATAATTACTACTTACACTAACAAAAATATCAAATTTACTATTACATTATTTTACACTATATAGTTAAATACCTTTCTGAGATTTGTTTGGCTAATTTGGAATTACCATTGATATTATAAATCAATGTCAAATTATACGCAGCCTCAACCAGGAAATCATAGGTAGTATCTGCTTTTAATTCTTCATGGAAGCCAAGTACTGCATTGTAATGCACTATGGCCAAAGACGTAAGCCCTAACATATGGAAAAGACGTCCAAAATTATACTCGATCTCTTGTTTCTCATACGATGTTGCACGTTGCAGTCTCCGATCTTTATACTCTAGAATATAACTGATTCCTTGCAATAATTGAATATGTCTGTTCGTACTCAATCTTTGCATTGACCTATGAACATGAGCCAAACCAAGAACTAAACATATCATAGGATCTTGATTATACTCCTTATAAGCCCGGTTTAAATAAACAACCGATGATACATAACTTCGACTTCCTCCAAGTAAATTGGCATATACATATAAAAGATCAGGATGATCTCTTTCCAATTGCGTTCCTTTAGTGTCTGCCGTGATGGTTGCCATTCCGGTGATTTTCTTGCCCAAAATAATAGAATCAAAAGCTTTTAGCTGACGAAGAAAAAATTTTTGATGGTTATAATTGGTGAAAGTTTCCCATGATTTTACTCCTGATGCAAAGCAGCACACAAAGAACTTGTAAACGAATGGGGAAAATTGATTTGCTATCAAAAATGACCTGACATAAGTAGTGACAGTAGTGTTTGTCTCATCTCTTTCTATTCCAAACATAAGTTTGATTAATCGTAATTGAGCTTCTTTCTTTTTGTCTTGTACGAATATACTCACAGACATAGCCACTTCTATGATTTCATTGGCATATTCAATATTATCTTCATATTTTGCTAGCAAAATTGCATACTGAACATAGATCGTAAACCATTCATCATAACTAAGACCCCTATATTCAGTTTTGGAAGTAAGGAATTGTCTAGGATATGCGTCATCATTGACTATTCCTTCATATAAATTATAAACTCTTGCCAACTTTTCGTCAATTCCCATCTGTTTCTTACGACGATAAAGAACAATACCTTTGAACGTTCTGTTCTTATCTCTTGGAAAGAAACTCCTAACATTCATAAACATTTCAACCAATTGAGATGCAAGCTGCATCCAGGCTTTAATGGCGACCTTTTCACCATTATTAACAGATTCCTCAAGTCTACCCATACGGCGGTACTTCTCTAAAACTTTTCGCTTAGCATTATTCTCCAATTCTTTCTTTTCTTCGTCAGTTAACTTTGCAGCTTTAGCAGACCGCACCAACTTATCACTTTTAATCAATGATAAGTTTTCTTCACGAGGAACGTCAAGTTCTTCAGTATTGAGTTTATCATCAGGAGTTTTCTTTTCTCTTTCTGTAGCCACTTCGACCAACAATCTCCTTGCACCTTCTGCCTCACCTAGATGGTGCAATGCTTCAGCTAGTGCAACTTTATGGTCCAAATTCTCCGAATCTCCCGAAAGTAATGATTCATACGCTTGCCTAGCTTGGGAGTAATCTCCAACTTCTAGAAAGCATTTACCTAAAACATTCACCAAGTCAAAATTGCCATTCAATTCTTCATTAAGTGATGCTCTAGTTAAAAATTGTAATGCCTCTTCATGGTAACCATTTTCTTCTAGTACTTTACCCGCATCAAAGTATAAATCGGCTATGTCATCAGATTCTTCAAGCAAGAATTCAAAATGGAGCATTGCTTCTTCCTTTTGTCCAAGACCTAATCTTAAACTACCAATTTTATACCGGATATCAATTGGTAAATCAAAGAATTTTTTACTACTTTCAGCTTTCAATGATTGATCTGAAAGTTTGTCTATTATGGCAGATCTCCTCTTCACGTCAAATTCGGAATCATCATCATTATCATCCCACCATTTTTCCTGGGAACGGTTTTGAATCCACCTAGCAACAATCCTGACTACTTTTATTCCTATTCTCCATGCATGTTGTTGGATGTACAATTCAAGTAGAATATTTAATTCAGCCCAACCGAATTTTGGAAACTTCGATAGCGATTGAGAACCTGGATTGATGTTACTATCCAAAATCCTCATATACAAATTGATGGCATCATTGATTCTCTTCTGTTCCACGTAGACACTGGCTAAATTCTTGACTATACTAGAATCAGTAGGAAATAACTGGCGTACTCTCTGGAAACCTTCCAAAGCCCTACCATACTGTTTCTTTTCCCTATAAAGAATAGCTCTTTCAAGAATATAATGGGCACTTTTTCGAGTATCAGAAGATATTGCTCTTGTATAACAGTAAATGGCCTGATCGATGTGTCCTAATTCACTACTCAATTCGGCCACACTGGCCCAAAACTGACTATCCCAAGGATGAATATTTGCAGCCAATAGCCAATAGTTACAACATTCATTGAGTCTGTTTTGCTGTTTGTAGATTTCCCCCAAAGTTTTATATGCACTGAAATTCTTGGGATCTTTTTTGATTACTTCAAGGTATAAATTGAGTGCTACTTGAAAATCATTTCTGACAAATGCTTCATTTGCCTGGGATAAGTTTTGTCTGACTTCTGGATCCAATTCACGATTGGTACTTCTCATCATTTTCCGTTTCCAATAGGATTTGGAAGATGCTGTAGTCTTCTTAGTTTTGTTTCTTACTCTGAAATTACCTGCACTTCTAAGGGCATCTTTAAAATCATAACCTTCACCATAGTCATCCTCAATGGGTATTCCATCAACATCGAACTCCTCTTCTGACGAGGTTAGTATGAGTTTAGCATTGTCATCTTCATCGTCGTCTCCATAGTGAATGCCACCATTTCCTAGCTCCTCATCTTCAGACATTTCAAATTCATCAATAAAGTTATCTATTTCATCTTCGGACGAGAATTCTTGCACGTGGTCGAATCCTACTTGATTGTTCTTATTTACAACCGTAGAACCTTCTTCTGTTTCAAAAACGTTGGAAGTCATTGGAACCTTGATTAACATATATCAATAGATCTATAAATTCAAATATTGATAATGCCAAACGGGTCTGCAGTTTGTACAATGTTAATCTGCACTTTTGTGGTTGTTTACATTCGCATCCAAACACTGTACTGCATGGAGGATTGTGGCAAGTTATATAAGAAGGAAACGAAGGAAAGGGAGAGTTATACGACGAGATTAGCTTATTAATATCTTATGACACAAATAGTCCCGATAAACGATACGTAATGCCCAACAGTAGCAAAGTAATGACCCAAACTAATATCACTCGCTTCAAAAGAAATGGTCTTTTAAATGGAGTAGGGTGGTTTTTTGTAATCGTATAAAGCTTTTCAAAACCCAGACATTTTTTCCCCCTCCTCTCGTGACCACTATTTCACACTCACGCTTTCCCGGCCTAACAGTATCGTCCATTAAGTTCGTAGTAATTCAATATTAATACGTCTAAGTTAGTAATTATTGTCATAGGATCATATTTGAATAGGCATTTCATAATCACACAAAGGGAGAACACTATTCAATGTCAGACTTGAGAAAAACAGCTTTCTCCAATACAAATCTCAAGAGAATGGGAAACCAGAGTCCCAATTCAGCCCCTGGATCAGCTCCAGGTTCTGGGACTTCTACCCCAAATGAATCGAGACCAATGGAAAAGACCGATTCGGTACTTAATCTCACAAAACCTTCTTTGTACGGAATTTATAACGATAGTTCCTTCTTGAGTTTAAATAAACTTGATACTGAAACCGATAATGATCTTATACCAACTCAAACTAATATGAATACCGGTACAATTTTACCAGAAGATGCTTCTCAAGCTTCCTCCAATAACCACAGTGAGGATGTCATCACAAACCTTCCTTTGGTGGTGAAAATATTGATCTTATCAGGAAGTGCTTTCATCTATAATGAAATTACCAAGCATATTCATTATAATCATTTCAAAAACAATCAATTAACTATCGTTCCTTTGTCTCTCACAAATACTATCATTTTTGAGATCTTGGAAAAGCTCAAAATAGGCTCCTACATTTCGATTGACAGTGAAATCGGTCAAATTTGTGACCAATTATTGGCATTAACCTCTCAAGGCTTAATAATGGCCTTGGCTCACCCAATTTTGGATAGACTTTTGCCTACCAAATTTTCAGTAAGGTTGTTGTCGTCTAACCCAACACCAAGTCAAGTCCGTAGCTACTCCAACATATTCCACGACTTACTTCGTGCCCTGATCACATTTTTGGGTATCAGTTATGCTACTCGTAAGATAGAATGGAGTTCTTTCTTACAAGTTTCGATCATCTGGTCGCTTTTGAACCCAGGTTTGTGGTTATTACTTGATGGTACCATATCCGGATTATTGGCAGGTGTGTCAGTATCTACAATTGCATGTGCTTCTGTCTATTTCGAAAACTACTCATTCTTCAATCAATTTAATTCCTTAGGTGATGTTGATGCTATAGCTTTTTGTCTTTGGATAGGCAGTTTCTTTTTCTGTGGAATTATCATTTTTGGCAAGATAGGCCGTGGTTTATTTAATTAAATCGTATACACTTATATATAATTGATGTTGCAGTTGGGACATTGTATAGATAGTTATCCAAATCAAATTTATTACATATCTTGCATGAGGTGCGTTTAAAGTTAGTATTGCAGACATGGTCTTGTTCACGTGACTCTTACCCTTACGCTGATTGGGTGTACTACCTCACGAAAATTCATCCAATAAATGAATGCTCAACAGTTAGAACCATCACCCTAAACCATAACAATGTCCGGAGGCCCAGTACCAGTTTGGAAGAAATATACCACCCAATCCACCGGTATTTGGGAGAAGTTGAGACAAGTTCTCTCTCTTGTCCCAAACAGATCATCAGGTAACCCGGTTGTCGCCTTATACCGTCAATCACCACCAGGTGACAGAATCAAGGATGCCAAAAACTATAGTGAACAAGTCACCTTACCAGCTGGAGACATTAAGGGTAATCCATACTACAAGAGAGATTACAGAAGAAACTATCCTCAAGTTCACAGTTTTGACCAAACCAAAGTATCTGGATTATTGAAGTTAGGTTCTGCACAAACCCCAAGAGTTTCTATTGGTGAAAAAGGTACCAAAGAATTATCTGTATTTGTTAATGCTGAACAACCAGTTAGTTTAACTTCTACTTTGACTAGCATTCCAGATAACATCGTAAAGGGTGAATTATTGGGTAAGCAAGGTGAACCTATTGTTGCTCCTTCATTGAACAAATTCAAGTGGACTATTTTACAAGAACCTGAACACGGTATGTTTACCGACAAGTACCCATGTCGTATCTTCACTGAAAGAAGGGCTGCTTAAAATTATCGTAGACATGTTTCAGGCAAGTCTATTTCTAGATGTCAAACTCCCAAATCATACTGACTAGATTGGTCCACCTCGTAAATAACCTATTTATACAGTCCCTTGCATCCCCTGGCCTCAGTATTCATCATTTCAATTTTGTAGTTTATATTAATAAAGATATTATGTCGATATTCTAAGACTAAATTCCAGTAATATACAGGGAATTCCGTAGAATCCAAACCAACTAATGAGATATTTAATTACCATATGATTGGTGGACATAGATGTTGAACCTCCAAGATTTGTTGAGGTAGACCGTAATGATTCTTCTTTCAAAATATCATCCATAAATGAGGCAGTTTCACATGGATGTATTGAAAGCCATGGTTGATCAAATATGTGATGTTGATCCAATTTAATAGAATTAGCAGGGAACTGCTCTATCAACTTATCAAAAGGAACAGCTTCCTCTATTCCGTCAAATATTGAAAACAGTCTGAAATTGCATACTGGAACCGAATAGAAATCATCATAAGATATCGTAAAAGTAATCTTGTCCTCTTTCTCTTTTGAATTCATCATCAGTATACTAATGAGAATATATGATTTATTATTATTCACCCATTTCACATAATTATTTGATATAGACCATTTCAACAACCTGGACTTACAAACTAGACCATTTACTAGAAGCTCATTAAATTCATCTATGCTAGAATTGAATTGATTGTTTGTAATTTGCAACATCAATACGTCACTGAGGTCTCAAAAGTTCAGATTCAATCGATGGCTTATTCTTTAGTTACAAACTACCAAAATGGGCCCACATATTTACACAAATGTCATGAAAACTTCATTCAATTTATATATAACTAAACATGTTATGGTTGATAACTACTGTTTCAAACTAAGAAACAAGAGCATCCCAAATTGGGACAAACCCCCTAAAAAAACCAAATATTCCATTATTGAAGACCTATTTTTGCAATTGTTTCTGTTCTTGCTTCAATAAATAGGCCCCTCCTAAAAAGTTCAATCCTTTTTCTGAGTTTAAACTCCAGGGAATCCGAAAACACATGTGCCAATAGGTGGGTGTACGGGGGTATAAAACAAATTATCAAATTCATGAATAAAACTCAAGAAGATGAATTCCGAAACTTCGATTTATTCTTCCGAAACTACTTCTCTGTTTCATCCTCAGCGCCAGCACTACTTGGGGTAGATTCATTTAATAAATTAGATTTCCCATTATACAATATTCCAGCATTGCTACCACTTATAGAGCTTCTGTTGTAGATCTCCTTTACTTTTTCAGCATTTGGATGCCTCAATGGTACTCCTCCGGTAAATGCAGAACGGTTGGAATCCCCTCCTAATTGTTTTTGCATAGCATAGTCTCCGCTATCAAAGTACTTCTTATCTTGAAATTTGGATGTCAATATCTGTTGCGTGGTAGGTAATTTTCCATACATTCTATAGATACGTAATTCTTGCGGTGACAACTTTGATAAGTCTAAGTTTTGAGTATTCTTTGGTGGACCCAATGGGTCATCCTCATGTAATGACATCTTGATTGTTTGTAAATTGGATGTAATGATGATTGATTGTTGCAAGAGGACAACGTTTTCACTCAGTCATTTACTTGCACATAAAGGGAGAGGGTCACGTGATCTATACTATGTAAATAGACAAACCTAGACTAAATTATGTAATCATATAGCATTGGTACTATTTTATAAAGTATAATTGTAACATCTACCAAATATGTAATGATGGGATATAATTCCAATGGAATTGGTAACCACTTCAAAGGTAATTTTGTAACATATAATTGGAAGTTGAATTTGTCAATTTTGGTTACATATGCCAGATCATAAGCATATGCGTTAAATTGATAGTCAATAGCCAAGTAGACACCAAGAGTGGTATCCAAATTTGAATTAGATTGAATGACTTCTTGATGTTTTAGGAATTTGTGACTCAATTGAACATTATACGGATAAGTTGCTGGCCAGCAAAGTTTGAAACTGATTAAGTCATCGGATGAGAATGTAGCATCACCATAATTGTTAAGTTTAACAAGAAGAGTCTTTTTGGGTTTGATAATTGCATCGTAGTCATTGATTGCAATTAGGTTTGAAATTGTTTCGTTGAGAGTATAAACACTTTCAATGGGGTAATGAGGAATATAAGAATGTGTTGAATTGATTTGGATGATGCTTTTGGTTGATGTATGTATGGATGGAATATCTTCAGGATGTGGAGGGATATTGAAGTAGTGAGGAATTTTCAACAAATAGGTTTCAGTATTCGCCATGCATAGTGTTGTGATGGATAACAAGGATACTATATAATGAAAGATCATAACTGGTGAATTCTTGTAACTTTACAAGTGAATGATGAAGAAATACGCGCACAGAGTGGTTTTACAATGTAGAAAACAATCTCCGGATTCACCTAACGTCAAATTATTTCTATAAATTATAAACACTACTTAATATATATGACCAGCTGAGCTCAATTTCAATTTCATCCAGGGAAACAATTTCAAGGTTGCTAATTTGACTTTGGAATAGTCCATACCTAAATTATCATAAGCAAGCAAATCAAGTAATTTTAACAGGTTGTCCTTGGGATTGACATTTCTAAGCATTGACAACAAGTTCGTAGAATCTGCTGCCCAACCATGTAATCTTAAAGTAGACAAATTCGGGAAGTTCTTGGAATTTATGAACCTGTTGAACATTCTTTGAGAAATAAACAAATTCCATGAACCCAGAGAAGGATTAGTCAGTGGTCGAATTGCAATGGAAAGTTCTTCTAAATTAGTTAGATGAGTTTCTTCATAGCTTATAAACTGATTGAATCTTTCAGATAGAATAAACGAGTTATTTCGGCTATACTCGAGGCTAAGGGATTTAAGGTGGTTGGAAGGATTGAACAGTGAAAGTGCAAAGGGATATTCCCATGTACAATCTTGCAAGGAAAGAATCTCTATTCTACTTGGAGGAGCATCTGTACACGGTATTTCCCAATTGAAATGGTAATTGTGAAGTTGCAATTGAGACAAATTTGTGAATTTTGCAATGTGGTCCAAATGAAAGATTCTAGGACTACTTCCGATTACAATTTGCTGTTGACTGTTTGTAGTTTGTGATTTGTCAAAGAAAAGAGTGAGTTTGCGTAAGGTATTATTTTCACGATACTTCAACCAATTTGAAGAATTTGACGAATTGATAAGGCAATGTGATAATAAAGGTAAAGAAGGAGACACTAATGATTTCAAGAAATCTACATGCCATTCCCCATATGAATAATAATCGATGATTCGAATTTGCTGCACGAGATAACCATATTTGAATAAAGGAATGGTATCAGAATTATCATTTTTTGACAAGTCAATAAATAGTAATAATTGCAGCCATTTTATTTTGATGTTCCTAAAAATGTACGGTATTAGGGAATGCCGATGCTGCGAATCAATAGTGGAAAGATTAATGATATCTATAGGATTCAAGTGTGAGAATATCAAGTCTAAGATATCATTTGCAATTGTAAGTAAACCTGGTAATGGTTTCGCTACTCTAGATCTTTTCTTTGTGGGAGGTTGGTTCGGTGTATATACGTCACTGGATTCGTTTTCAATATTAACTTCGTAATCCTTATCTAACAGTCTTTTATGCTTTACACCATTAGGAACGGAGGTACTTGACATGTGCGAAATCAGAAAGAAAAAGTGAATTATTAAATATCATTAATTGCCGTTAGATGTCACTTTTGGTGCTTATGACTATTATAGGCCGAAATATATGGTATGATTTTCGAGCTAATTTGATGAGACGTGTGCCGTTTTCACTTGTCTTGTTTTATCCAAGCACTTTTGAACCTCCTTTTATCAATGGATTGGAGGAATATCTTACTATATACGATACGCCCAAGATACTAGGATCCCTACTCTATCAAGAAATGGTGGATGAACGAGTATGTTTGATAGTGGTAATGGCAATGCTAGATATCTTATATAGTATAGTGCGACTATGTCTAGCAGGAGCTATGGTGGGGTTGATTATTGGGGTGGGATTATTGTTTATGGGATGGGTTTCAATTACCGTACGCCGCAGATGGAAGGTAGTGGGGAAATTGATCAATGATTGTGATATTGATATGATATGGTGAGGATTTACACGACCTGTTGTTCGATATTTCCAGCAATCGTAACTAGTACGTTTTCATCGAGCAAGACGACGCCTAAACGAAGTGAAGTTTTGGTGGTTTTCTATTACAATAAATGTCAAATGTCTACAAAGAGAACAGTCAAGTTCATAGTGCCAGTGATCACACTCACACTAACTATGCTTCTTGTTAAAAAGTGTCGCTTGGTGGAGATGTTTCAACAACGGGCATTAGGTGGTACAGGTTCTCAACAACGTATATTTCTGGACTTTGAGTTTGATCCCGAAGAGAGGTTCGATCTCGAAAATATAAAGACAGGGTGGATAATAGTTGGAGCTCTAATTATACTATGTGGCTTTACACTAGGCATATAAACACAGCCAGATAAGTCACAGCCAGATAAGTCAATTAAAAAAAAACAGAAATGAAAGGTGGTCATGTGATGGTCACGTCATACGGCTTTAGTTAAATTGAAAAAATTATTTCCTCTTTTTCTTTCTACCATAAGCACCCTAAATTCAAGATACGGAATAGTTACGGAGTCTATTGTGGAAGTACGTAAATGTACACAAAAAAATCGATACCCAGAAAATACTTGAATAATTACCGTCCCAGTAATCCGATATATAAACGATATTAATATTAGGATATGTACAAATATACGGCTTTAGAAGTTTCTAGTCATACTTATGTGCGACACCCATGATACCACAATTAATTTTGATGATGAATTCTACAATACGCCACAGTTTAGATGCAGGTCAATGGCACATAGATAACTGCATCTGTTATCTAATTTTGACAACATGCCGTTAGACCTATCGATTGATAGGTAAGCTTTAATTTTGAATTCGACTTTGAAATGATCATACATCTTGCCCTTCAAGAATACAAGGTTATTGACGTTTCAAATAGGCAGAGAGTAGCTGGGCGTTTTTTTTCGTTTGTTTCTTTTGTTTTTTTCTTTTGTTGCTTCCTGTCTAGATTTGGTGCAAGGTTTCTATTTTGCTTCTGAAATATTTGTGATGATGCTTTTTAGGTGCACCCCTCAGAAAAGTACCTGCAGATATCCCAAGTTTCTAAAAAGTTAATCACCACACTTCTTAATTTTTCGGTGACTTCAACGGCCAAACATCTATCTCAATTTTGTGAAACATTAATTTAGATATGAAATTGTCAGAAGTAAAACTAATTGTATATAAAAGAGAATAGTTTTGCTTTGTTAATGCGAGCGTAGATTCTTAACCACATCTAAAAATACACTAATTTTCCTTTCTTGTCACCATGCCATTGACTGTCCAGAAGAGCCCGTTGGCCGTGGACCACGAGACAAAAGACTATGAAAAGGCCACTGCCGACTTCGAGGCCAAGTCTAGCGGAGATGATACCTCCTCATCCGAGTATGATCCAGATTCTTATCTCCGTAAGGTCGTTGAAGAAGAAGCTGGCCATAACATCAACTACAGAAACTGTTCATGGCAAAAGACTGCCGGACTTCTCTTCTCGGAATACATTTGTTTGGCCATTATGTCATTCCCTTGGTCGTACTCCGTTCTTGGGCTTGGTTTGGGGCTTATCGTTACCGTTGTAGTCTCGTTGATCGTGTTGTATACCGGATTGATTATCGTCGATTACTGTGCAGCTTATCCTCATTTGACCGATGTATGTGACATTGGTCAACATTTATTCTGGGGTAAAAAATGGGTATGGTATGCAACTGCCGTATGCTTCCTTTTAAACAATACATTAATTCAATCCTTGCATGTTCTTGTGGGTGCAAAGTACTTCAACACCATTTCCGATAACAAAACCATTTGTTCCATCGTGTTTTCTGTGGTGACTCTTTTGATCTGCTTCTTGCTTTCCTTACCAAGAACCTTTTCTTCGATGTCGTCGGTCGCATACTTCTCAGCAGGTACTATGTTCATTGCTGTAATTTTAGCTGTTGTTTTTGCTGGAATTCAGGATCATCCTGCCGCATACAAGCCTACTTCTCCTGTACATTATACAGTTTGGCCGGCAAAGGGTGCTACCTATG
The DNA here is from genome assembly GCA_030570835.1 of Suhomyces tibetensis. NCBI lineage: Eukaryota > Fungi > Ascomycota > Pichiomycetes > Serinales > Debaryomycetaceae > Suhomyces > Suhomyces tibetensis. The sequence continues at coordinate 25,877 of JAJLWT010000076.1, forward strand.
TTGAAATCATGTCTGCAGTGTTGAATATTGTCTACACCTTTGTTGGACAAATCACTTATCCTTCGTTCATCTCTCAAATGAAACAACCAAAGGATTTCAAAAAAGCACTTTATATTGTTACCCTTTGTGAATTGATTGTCTTCGCTCTCGCTGGTTCTATTGTGTACGTCTATGTTGGAAATGGATACATGACGGCACCTGCCTTTGGTGCTCTTCAACCTATCTACAAAAAGGTATCATTTTCATTTGCGTTGCCAACTATTTTGTTCCTTGGTTCATTATATGGGAATGTTTCATCTCAATTTTTGTTCTTGAAGATTTTCAGCAAAAACTCGGTCCACAGAAATGAACATACCAAGAAGGGTTGGTTAGTCTGGGCTGGTTTAAATCTTGGATTATGGATCATCGCCTTTGTTATTGCCGAAGTTATTCCATTCTTCTCCGATCTTTTAAGTTTAATGTCGTCTCTTTTTGACTGTTGGTTCGGATTTATCTTTTGGGCTGTTGCCTACTTCAAATTGAAAAGGTTGCATTACTTTAAAACAGAAGGTATTGAAAAAATTTCTGTATTGGAAATTTTTAAGCGTGCCACTATTCTCAAGAAGTTTGAAATTGTATTCAATATCATCTTGATTGGTGTGGGTTTCTATATTTTGGGCCCTGGTTTATATGCTACCATTCAAAGTATCGTAAATTCCTATAAAGCTAGTGCTTATGGCCTGGCTTTCAGTTGTGTTAGTAACGCTTTATGATGACCAATCGTTTATAAATGATAGATCACTACCCTGATACAGTTTAGATTCAATCTAATCTTATACTTTAATCTCAGAACTTTTGTTTTTCAATAATTGCATAATTTTATCTAATGACAATTATGTATCTTCAATTCCAAAGGAGTACTGTATTTTATATCTCCAAATCGGTATATAATAATTTTTTCTAAATTTCTGATAGTTAGATCTTTCAATTCTTAATACTTCAACTAGAATGTTACTGTAAGTCTATTATCTATATTCTATATTCTAGTATCCATTACAAATTATGATCATTGGTGTCCCATACAATAGTCACAGGCCCATCATTGACTAATCCAACATCCATCATTGCTCCGAATTCCCCATCTTTAACATTGTCTTTTCCAATTCCTTCACCCAATTGACTCAAAAATGTGTTGTACAATTGTTGGGCAGTCTCACCCTTGGCAGCCTTATGAAAGTCTGGCTTTGTGCCTTTCTTTATAGTTCCATATAATGTGAATTGACTTACACATAAGATTTCTCCACTAATATCTCCAACGGATTTGGCCCATGGTTTACCATACCATTGAGTCTTGGTTTCGGGTGGACATGACAAGTCTTCGAAAATACGAAGACTCAAAACTTTCTTAGACAATCTGGCAACATCTTCTTCAGTATCTTTAGTAGATATACCAACGAGAATCATCAACCCTTTGCCAATGCTGAGCAATACACAGTTAGTATCAAGATTTACGATACCCCTTGGATTTCCTACTTACGAAGAAATAACCTTGTTATCAACAGTTACGGAAGCTTGTTTGACTTTTTGAATTACAACTCTCATTATCTATACTGAATGGAAATATATGTATTAGGTTACTTTTCGATTTCTGATGAAATATCAACAATTACGGTAAATGCACATCAATATCAAGAGATGCACACCAATATCAAGAGATGCACACCAACAAAGTAGAATTACAATTGATAGGAATTCAATCGTCATTTAAAATAAAGGAGCAGAAATACTTGAACCCAGCAAAAATTTCTTTTCCAACGGGCTCGATATACTTACCTGGTAATAAGAACCCATGACTACCACTATCTCTTAATTTCAATTGGTAAGCTCTGTATGCCTTGTTGTGATACATAAAATCCAAGCCACTTCCTGCACCCAAATCAGGCAATAAATCTGCATCTCTATCAATACAAGCAGGTAAAACATGATAGTTATGACCCGATTGTAATCTGATGGCTTTGGAGATTCCATATGCCAATTCAATCAAATTCTCTTCATCCCTAGGCTGCTGAGTACATGAGTAAGCATATGGATATAATACCTCTTGAGAATATGAATGTAAATCAACGTAGGCAAAAATATTATGATCATCATTAGTGGCATTCAAATATTGGTTCCAAATCCTGGACTCAATAGCTTCAAATGGTTCTTCTCCACTGTATTCTTCTCCACAGGCCCAATCACTAGACCTAGTCCAATGGTAATCATATGAATGATCAATGTCAATTCCAATACAATGCTCATTATTGGTAGCTTGACGATTCTTTTTCCATAACCTATCATTCTCCCAAGTATAAACATATCCATCCGGATTTGCAACAGGGATAAAAAGGAAATCAAGTTTAGACAATATCTTGGATTCTGGGTTTTCGTTATAAAAAACTAATATTTGAAAAATACTGTATAAGACTGTAGAAATGGATATCCATTCCCTGGCATGGACACCTCCTGTAACAACCACAGTCTTTCTATCACTGTGATCTAAATCACTATCAGCTGAAAAATGAACAACATTGTATGGCCTATTTTCATGAGTATGACCAATGGTTTCGATGTTAAGTTCTCCAGGAAATGATTGTTCAAGTATAGAAAGCCATGCTTCAATAGTTTCCAAAGGTCTATAGTCTTTGAAGAAAATTTCCGAAAATATATCAGCCTTGGTTGCATCCACAACTTCTTCAGTTGCCTCGTATTTATATGAATTATCTCGCTTGGCATTATGACTTTTTTTGGAATTTTGTGGATAAGTTTCGTATACACTTTGTGCCAAATCTCCAATGACCACGTCGTATTTCAAAAGTGGGAATTTGTTTACCAATTGCATCATATTCTCTTCATTGATTTGGATATCAATAGTGGACTTCTGATTGTTTTTGCCCCACCGTTTGAAACATATTCCCAAGTCACTACAGCTTGTATGAGAAAGCAAAAGTTGTTTGAGCTCCTTATTCCAATGGTAATCGACTCTGATAACAATATCGTCTTTATACTGTTGTAAATTAATAGGCAACTCATCTATCTCCATTGAGGAGTAATGAGGAGATATGTTCTCTCTGTTGAGCTCGCTTTCAAAGTTACTAAAGGGGAATTGTAACTGTTCAGCTGTGGCAAGTTTAAGTACCAAGCACATTAGCCATATCTTATTAAGTAACATTTTATAATAGAGATAGACTATTAAATAAAAAGCGTTAGACCTTATCTTCATTAAGAGGTTGTTGAGTTGCTCGTGAGGAGGTCACATGATAAAATAATATCACGTGATTTTACTCGGATCTCATGTGACCCAATTTATTAAGATTGGAAAGGTCAATCAAAGTTTCTAATCTCTATTTTGAGGTCTAGAATCCTTTGTATAGCAACATGTTGACCAGAAAGGCCCTTAGTCGTGGAATTTTTAGAGGCTCCAGAACTTTGACTAGTACTGGACGTTCTATTCCAAAAAAATTTCTCAACAAAGTATCATACAATCATTATTCCACCAAGGCTGTTGCATTCACTGCGGAGACTTATGCTGGAAAAGTTCAACGTAATGAAAGATATAAAAAATTGGATGCTTCGGATATCGATTTCTTCAGCCTGATTTTAGAAGATACAAATGCAGTAGTCACCGATAAAGACGATTTGTTATTTTTTAATGAAGATTGGATGAGAAAGTATAGAGGTCAATCACAACTTGTATTGAAACCAAAGACCACAGATCAAGTGTCTAAAATTTTAGCATACTGTAACGAAAAAACATTGGCCGTTGTACCACAAGGTGGTAATACCGGTTTAGTGGGTGGTTCTATTCCAGTTTTCGATGAGATCATTATTTCATTGTCCAATTTTAACAAGATTAGATCTTTCGATTCTGCCACTGGTATTTTGAAATGTGATGCCGGATTGATTTTAGAAAATGCTGACCAATACTTAGCTGAACAAGGGTTTATTTTCCCACTTGATTTGGGTGCCAAAGGTTCTTGTCATGTAGGAGGTGTTGTTGCTACCAATGCTGGTGGATTGAGATTGTTAAGATATGGTTCTTTACATGGATCTGTCTTAGGATTGGAAACTGTATTACCAGATGGAACAGTATATAATTCCATGCATTCTTTAAGAAAAGATAACACTGGTTATGATTTGAAGCAATTGTTCATTGGTTCCGAAGGTACCATTGGTATAGTCACTGGTGTTTCTATTTTATGTCCAGCAAGACCACAAGCATTCAATGTTGCCTTCTTAGCTGTTTCATCTTATGAGTCTGTTCTCAAAGTATTTGCAGGAGCACGTAGTGAATTGTCTGAAATTTTATCTGCATTTGAATTCATGGATGGAAAATCCCAAGTTTTAGCCGGTCGTCATTTGAAATTAGATCACCCGATTGAAAGCGGTGAATATCCTTTCTACATCTTGATTGAAACCTCTGGTTCAAACAAAGATCATGATGATGAGAAATTAGAAACTTTCTTAGGTAATGCCATGGAAGAAGGTTTAGTTGATGATGGTATCATTGCTCAAGACGAAACTCAAGTTCGTAATTTATGGGCTTGGAGAGAATCAATTCCTGAAGCTTCTACAATTGGTGGTGGTGTTTACAAATATGATGTTTCCTTACCATTAAGTGATTTGTATGGCTTAGTTGAAGCTGCTAATGAAAAATTAGGTGAAGCTGGAATTGTCGGACTTGATGATACTTCAAAGCCAGTTTTGGACGCAATTGGCTATGGACATATTGGTGATGGTAACTTACACTTGAATGTTTGTGTAAGAGAATATAGTAAACAAATCGAAGAAGTTTTAGAACCATTTGTTTATGAATGGATCCAATCTAAGCAAGGGTCTATTTCGGCTGAACATGGGTTGGGATTCCAAAAGAAAAACTATATTGGATACTCCAAGAGTGAAGTTGAAATCAAGTTGATAAAGGGATTGAAAAACCATTACGATCCAAATGGTATCATGAACCCATATAAATATGTGTAAAATACCTACACTCAAAAGTATACAAAAATAAAAGTGAGTTTGATATTGAAGTACTATATTATATCTTCTACAGAATCGATCTTGTCCTTATTATAAATAATTAATCTATTGTATAAATAGTAACAGCTGCTTACACGGATGATTATTGGATCATAATTGGATCATAATTTGGATGGGTTAATTATTGAACCTTCTTCATATAATGTATCAAAAATTTCCTTGAAAAATTTCGCAGCCATTGGTCTTTTGATCTTCAAAGTTGGAGTAATCACATTATCTTCAACTTTTAAAGGTTCAAAAGAAACATAAATATTGTGGATCTTTTCAAATCCGTTCAAGGTGCTCTTAAGACTTCCATTCATCATGTTTAGTAATTTCGTTTTATTTTCACGGACTTTGAAGAATTCAATTACTTCATTATCGCTGGAAAACTTCTTACCAAAATGCTTGGACATGAAAGGCGCAATCATGGTATTATCTAAACCAACAATAGCAACAACATAAGTCTTGAAAGAATCACCATGAACATAAAGTTGTTGAGCGATTGGGAATTTATTGAGGTAAGTGTTTTCAATCTTTTCAGGAGTAATGTATTCACCTTGTGCTAATTTGAAGAAATTCTTGACTCTATCAATAATATAGATTCTACCATTTGTACCATCAACCCTGGCAATATCTCCTGTGTAGAACCATCCATCTTCATCGAAACTCTTTTTGGTTTCTTCTGGATTCTTGTAATATTCCTTGAAGATTTGAGGTCCTCTAAGTAAGAGTTCACCTCTTGGACCTCCTTCATCTGTAGATAAGTATCCCATTTGAGGAACTTCGCGTAATTTCATTTCAGTGGTAACACTGATAGGACCCACTGAACCTGGAATAGCTTCAAACTTCATTGAACAACAAACACCAGCGTATGATTCGGTCAAACCATATCCTTGGCTCATACCCGTGTTTAAGGAAGATTTTAAGAACTTAATGGTATCTGCAGAAAGGGGAGCTGAACCGGTGGTCAAAACTTGAAGATTGTTGAATCCTATTTTCTTTCTGAGTAAAGCAGTCACACGATCATACAAGATGTGATTACCAACTGCACCATCTTCAGAAGATTGAAGTTCCATTTTCTTGGAAATAGCACGATTGAAAATCAGCTTAAGAATAGGCTTTGCGTCGTTATTGATAGTTTGAGCCTTCAATGCAGCTTCCAACTTATTATAAACTCTAGGGACAAGAGCAAGGTAAGAAGGCTGTAATAATTTAATATCTTCCAACAATGTAGCTGGAGAAGCAGTTGGAGCAAATCCAATAGCCATTCCCATGAGGAAATACATTGCTAAGTTAGCTCTTTCAAATATATGAGCTAATGGAAGAAAACAATAGGCATTACCCTCGAGAGTGTCTGAAGTTGCAGATACCATGAAGGTAGTTGCAGAAAGTGCGTTCCTATGAGTCAAGACGACACCCTTTGGATTGGCGCCTGTAGTACCAGAAGTAAACGAAATGGTGTAAACGGTTTCTGGTTCTGGAATAATGTTTGGCAATTTGTTAATAGCACCCAATTTCTCTACCTGGTTGAAATCAAGAAGAACTATCCTGTTTGCCTTTGCCAATTCAAAGAGATCATTGTCTTCTTTTGGACACAAAGGATCCATAGATACCACTGCGATCAAGTTGGCCAAACCTTCTGGGTTCATTTCTTTTGTTCTAATAATAGTTTCAACCTTATCCTTGGAAGCAACAACCACTGGGCATTCAGTTAGTCCAAGGATATAATCAGCAGTTTCGGGACCCAAAGTATTATACAATGCTGTATTTGTGAGCGAGTAAGAAATACAAGCCAAATCAGTAATTACCCATTCAGCTCTATTGCACGAAAACATTGAAACAATGAAAGGAGATTCAGTTGCATTTGGATCATACCTGATCTTTTGATGAGCCTTGGAAGAAGTTCTGAAAGGATTGTTTTGTAAAATAAAAAAAAGACCAGAACCGAAGTTATCCTTTCTTTCTGTAATAGTGGAATAAGTTTCAAATCTGTAATCTCCAAAAGTTCCATCTTCAAGAGGAACTCTAGTACCTAAACATCCGTCATTAGGATGTAATTCGATTGCAACATTGAATAAATCATAAATGGTAAGTAAAGCTGGGTGTGGAACATTAATGAGATGATCTGGAGAATATGCATTTCTATAAACAGCAGAAAAGCCCGGTTTCTTACTGTGTGGTAATGCAACAGCATCTTTGGTATCATGTGGAGATATTGGATTATCTGTCAAGAACTTAACGACATTTTCTGCCGGTTCTTTATGAAGTGAATAAATAGTCATCTTAAGAAAATGATCTGGTAGAAGAATATAAACCTAGGAAATGAGACAGAATTAATTTGAGGGTATCACTGAGGGTTCATTCAACTGTGACCAAAAATAAAAACATAAATATTTAGAGATCTAATAGGTCCTAACTCGATTAGAATTATGTATAGTAAGACAACGCCGGTGTTGCCGTAATATATAAGGAATTGCTAGCCACTTCCTCGGCACCTAAATGGTGGGGTACCAAAGTTAATTAGGAATACTCAAATGGACCATTGGTGGTTCGGGGCTTCTACCCCGTGGTGCGCCTTTTTAACGGCCGAGATTATTCGATTCGTAGGGGAAAAAACATCTTGACAACACCCGAATTCGTATATTATAACCGGGTCCTTCGGTCGAGATCCCCAATCTAGCTGATCCAGATTCCGACTTGGGCCAGAATTGATATGGGGGCTAAACTGAGGGCTGAAAAGAAAAGAACTTCGCAAGTACAAGATGCAATTCTAGATGTCTGATAAGCTTTCCAATGGTTGTCTAATAGGAAAGGAAAGCTATTGAAGATTTCACTTATTTAAACACTCGTTGTATAGTACTACATTAGTAAGTATTCCCTAATGAGTATTTACGGAATTATCTACCCCTTTCGGACCACATCCAATTGGCCATCGTTCAAGGCACATTTTCGATAATGAACTGTGTCTACATAGGGTATGTGCCGAGGAACTCATACGCGACTCCGCGTAATTCTAAGGACAAAAACGACAATGAGCATCGCCAGAAATCGATTGAGTATCAGTCTAAGATTCTAGTACTTCATCTAACTTCTTTATTTTAGCTATTTGATGATATCAATTTGGTTCAGTGACCTATACAAATTATAAACCGTTTATTTCCGTTTCTTTTCTGTACAAAGTAATGCTTTGAGTCACATGATAGGTCACGTTCTATTTAAAAAATTACTAAGCATTACGAGTTGCAAAATGATGATAAGGTAATGAAATACCTAGTATGAAGGACTACTCTAAATGATGAAAAAGTCAAAAGGATGGATTTGACTTCGTGTTGCATATGTATAGTTGTATTGTTATCATGGTATCATGTCTAGTAAAACTCTATACCCACCAAAGTATTTCGATATGTAAGTTAGCATAATGAATGGTCCAATCCAGTAAGATGTCATTTTTGAATTTGCACTGGCTAACTCTAACCATCATGCTTTAACCAAGGAGAGTATTTTATACAAAATCCGAAGCTAATACCATGTAATCACTTAAAGGGTATGGTAAAGCAGCTAGAATCCATTTGGGATTTTCATAATTGAAAAAGGGAAATGGAAGCTAATAGTGGCAAACATTTGTTGGATATTACGTGCTGGATTATATGAAACCCTAATCTACATCTTATCTAGCTTTCAACTACCAAGCCTCCATGATACCTGTACACGTCTCAACTTTCTATGTACTTCACGAAAAAGCGCCGTAGCGAAGTGGAAACGCGCAGGGCTCATAACCCTGAGATCCCTGGATCGAAAC
>JAJLWT010000077.1:0-34684 GCA_030570835.1 Suhomyces tibetensis
AGTGGTTACGTAATCGTAGCCAGACGCCTTGACCATTGGGCCATGAGGAACGAAGTTTAAGAGTACAAGCTTCCCCACCAGGAGTCGAACCTGGAATCTTCTGGTTCCAACCGGAAGTGGTTACGAAATCGTAGCCAGACGCCTTGACCATTGGGCCATGAGGAACGAAGCTTGTGGTGGTGCTAACGCTTAAATGAATAAATAGTTTTTAATAGTTTAATCGTTTACTATTGGAAATGAACCTTCATCTTACAAATTACATAAACTGATTAATCACTTTAGATTCAATTAGTGGAAGACTTATGGTTTCGATTATACAAAAACAAATTTGGTTGCAAATATAAATTTCCCTTGTTTATTTTTCATTTGAGTGAGATATAATCGAGACTCGTATAGAAGAAAACTGTGAGATATTCTCTTAATTTACCAAAAGTTCATAAATTCAAAAAATTTCACATTTAATTTGTCAAAATCTACTTGATACAAATAGAAATATTGGAACTTTGTAAAAAAATCCACCTGAAAACATGGTAGCTCAAATAATGAATGAGTGGTCTCTGAAAAATCGAAAAGCGGTCATATGATTAAGCGTATCCAAATAGCTACTTCACCAGATGTTCAGCTGATTGATAGTTCAGCTTCTTGGAAAACTCTAAAGAAGTTATGGATGTGGAATCCATGGCCAACTTCTCAGCATCCTTCATTCCCTTTTCGATGTCAGAAAAGAAATATAAAATTAATGAAGCCAATACTAAAAAGAAATTAGGAAGAAACGGGTATCTGTCGTTTCCTGTTCTATCCTGTATGGTAGCATTAACCAAGCTACCAATCCACCCGGTGGCTACCCCCAACATAATTTCCAACCCAAAGTACTGAGCTTCGTCTCCCTCAGGAAGCAAAGTACTATAGACTGTTCTATTCAAGGATCTCATAGCGGAACTGCTAGCAGAATAGAAAACATCAAAGACCCAAAATTCCCATCTATTCTTGTACCCCACTGAAGTGTTATTATCAATACCCAAACAGCCCCAGAAGTTTGCAAATAATGAAAATACTAAGAATCCATATCCCCAAGATTTAATATTGGTATTGGATCTGGGGTATATCCACATCCAGCACAATGAACCTAATGATGCTAGAATATAAGACATGAAGGTATACACTGTATACTCCGAGTCAGATGCACCTATACCAAGCGTCGACCTAAATAATAACACGAATACACTCATGAAATTAGAGAAACTGACATTCCAAATTACCCACGAGATACAATATAAGAACGCATGGGGATACTTTTGAATATCTTTTGTCAATTTGTAGAACCTTTTTGCGGTCAAAAATAATAAATATTCATCCTTTGGTTTGGGCTTACCTTGCACACTAGGAATAAAAAAAGAAGAAATAATGGAAAATAGAACTGTAACACAACCGGCAATAGTGATTGCTAATAAAAAATTGTGGTAGCCGTCTTTTATTGGGCCACCTCTTCCATAGGAAATAATAATACCAATTAACAATGCGGTAATACCTCCACAATTCCCTAAAAAGATTCCCATCACACTTACAGTTGACCCCCTCTTTAAAACCATGTGACGTCTTACTTCTTCAGATGTGGAACCAACGGGCGTAGAAAACCTCATAAACAAAGGAATATATGATCCTTCTAAAATTTGGTAAATACTGTTATCAATACTAATCAAGGCATACAATGCACCCAAGGCATTCATAACAGGATATGTTTTTGCTGTTAAAGCAGCAAATGGTAATGCAAAAATACCATATAAGAAAATGGAAAAAATCAAAATCCATTTCCTGTAATTTGAGTAATCAGCAATTCCCATCAAAATAATTGATATTAACCCTTCCAAAGCTGTTGAGATTGCATGAACGTATAATACATAGGAATTCGAATGCACAGTGCCTGTACCAAACTTGACAAAACAGTCGTTACCTCTATAGAGACACTTCTTACCACTTTTTGTTTTTCCAATCTCTCTAGCAATAGATTGAATTGCTGCTGGCACGTAAGTTCTAGACATAGAAGCAACTGGACCTGTTGTATAACATAATAATAACCAAGCATGAAAAATACTCTTTTTGTTCCATATTCTTTCAGGTTCTGAGCAAGATTCCGCAGTCTCAATAGTCGCATCATTTTTCCGAATCACAATCTTCCCGGTAACAGGACCATTAGGATCAGGTTGATCCACCCTAGGACCAGATGAAGTTGAGTGTGAAGCGGTCATTTTTCAACATGGAAATCAAAAGATCCTAGTTAGTTACTTATTTGACCATTTTATATTTCTCGCTTTTCTATTGCCCAAAAATCATATTACGGATAATTATGAGCATATATCTATACCCAATAAGGTTTACTTGTTAATGAAACTTTTGATAATAAGTAGCACTAGTTGCATCTTAGGCTCTTCTGTAACTGACTTTTATTATTAAGGCGAGCACTATTCTATTCTGTTTAAGTACTTGAGGCAAAATAATATTTATCACCAAGGTTAATATTGCAATATATGATTTATTTGATGAGAGTACACATTAAAGAGCAAATAACTTAACGTAACTAACCTAATTTAACGACTTCGTGCTCCTTTCTCCAAGTTGGTCCGAGTCGGACAAGCACCACTACTATTACTATCCCTAAAAGGTCAATTAACCCTAATCCAGTAAAACACCAACCGAACCCCATTTTCTCTATCAATTTCTCGATTATTACTGATGAGATTGCAGCTGCAACATTCCGCATCATGTTTCCTAGTGCAACCATCGTTGCCGGTTGTCCAGTGGCACACTCAGTCAAGTATGTAGTATTGGTAATGAATACCCAGGTCATACCGAATCCCCCTAAGAAGGTGAAAACATATACTGCAGCAACGTGGATTTGGCGATCAATACTCCACCCGTAACCAAGAATTCCACACATCGAAATTACCAACCCAAATAACTGCAATGAGAATCTATTCTCAGGAACATACTTGTCTGGGTGTTTATTAATCATTCTTTGCCTTGTGATATCAGAAATCCGACCTCCAATAATAGATCCAATTATCAATGAAGCACCAGGGCATATATATGATAAGCTGGTTTGCAAATTATTGAATCCGTAAGTACTCTTTAGGGATTGGGCAAATGTAATGCTCAATCCGTAATAAGTAGCAAATAACAATCCTCCGTTAATGGAACAAAGTAATACTGGTTTGTAAATAATCAATAACCAGTAGTTTTTAAAACTTGGTCTAGGGGGTTTCGGGAAATTGGAACTATCATCAATCACTCTTTTTTGAATTAATGCTGGTTTGACTAACCAAAAACCAGACTGGTTCCAGTTTTCTGCATTTCCAACCAAGTAACGTAATGTTTCAGGGAGAAAAAACATTATAACAAAGTATACCACAGAACCCAAAATTGCTAAGAAACCAAATATCCACCTCCATTGACCATCTGCTGCTACTAAACTGAGAACCGGACCTATTACTGGCCCTAACTGAGGTCCAAGCATAAAGTAGGAAATTGCCTTAGCTCTGTTCTTTGGTTCCACGATATCGGCAACCGTGCCAGCACCTACAGAAAGAACACTTGAAGCACCGAATGCTTGAACAATTCTTAGAACATATAGAGCTCCGATATTAGCAGGAATTACTGCCAACAAAATATTGGCTAAAATGAAAAATAGCATCGAAATCAAATATAACGTTTTTCTTCCTCCAAAATCTGCCCACGATGCCCAAAGAAGAGGAGCAAATGCTAACACCACCATGAATACCGAAACAGTTGCATTGATGGTTGTTGTTGAGACATTGAAAACGTGTTGAAGTTCTGGTAAAAGGGGAATGTAAATATTTCCTGCCACAGGACCCAAAAATCCAGCGAAAGTAACTATACTTAGTATAAATTTGACCCTGGCGTTTGAAAAAGCAGTATACTCTAGATGACTTTTTACTACTGCTTGATTCTCTTTGTCTATCGGTGCTTCAGGTAATACAATAGGTGATTCCGTTAACGGAACTACTTTTTCCGAAGTCATAGGTGTAATAAAGTAACTGTTAATAAGTATTTTACTTAAAGCATATATTGGTAATAAAAGTATTTTATGACGGTGGGAAACAATTTTCCCCTGGTTGAAGATTAATTAACAGGTAGATAATTTGTTAAGGATAAGAAAATTATGGTGATCATAATCAAGCAGAAATGTTTTCATAGCGTTTAATCAGTCAAATTTGAAATATGCGAGAGTTCCTACTTAATAATATCAGGACAGAAAAATGCTCTTGCGGCTGCAAAAACAAGATATGCAGGTAGATGCAAGGTGCAACTCGCATATGGTTTGCAATTTGTGTAATATAATTACAAGACAATACAAACTGAGCAATTATAGAATGTAACTGTACATAACTTCCTTAATCTACCGTGCAAGTGGAGTATCTAGTATTATCTAAGGAAGTAACTTAGTGAGGCTCAGCAAATGACTTTTGCGGCTAGGGCTTTGTGCAGGGCTTTGTATTATTCGTATGCACGTCGACTAAACAAATGTATTACTTAAATCTAATCGCGAATTTTTTCGAAGCATATTTTTAGCTGCATGGGACTAACGGGACCAGCAGGAGTTAATTTTTCATTCCAATGTTTGTCTAGACTGAAATTGAAATTTAATAACACTTCAGACAAAAGCGTCTTGATCTCCAACAACGCAAATTTCTCTCCCAAGCAAGCTCTCTTGCCACCATGAAACGCTGGAAGAGTAGCCATTCTTTTCGATTCAACATATTTTTTCGCAACTGCCTCCAAATCAGAACCCCATCTTCTTGGGTCAAATTCGTCTGAATTTGGGCCCCAGACGTTTCTGTCACGACCAGTACCAAAATTGTTATATCCTACAAATGTTCCTTTTGGAATCTTGATTTTGGATCCGAGTGTTACCGGTATTTCCGTTTTTCTATTGATTATTTGTCCCAAGGGAGGAAATAACCGTAAAGTTTCATAAATCGTGCTCGCCATCGTAACTGAAGCATCCACATTAGAATTATTAGTTAACTCGTTTCTTATTTTGTCTTGAATATTAGTATGCTTGCCGAGCATATAAAGTAATGACAACATTAGTAACAATGGATTTTCGTGCCCTGCGATCATTAAAATCATAGCGTTATCGGTAAATTGCTCAGTTGTGATCTGTGCATCTTCTAGGGCATCCACAAGACGATTGCTTGCCGACAATTGCTTCTTTGGTTTCATAGCACCAGTAGCTTGAACTAACTTGGTAAAATAATTCCTAAATGAGTTTACTTCTCTTTTGGCTTTGAGCCTGCTTGGAATAGGAAAATTGTCGAGGTAAGGAAAGTTCAAAAATAAGGGACGAAAGATTTGCAGCTTTACAAACTTGATATTTCGATGTAATTCTGAGTTTGCTGTATCTAAAGTCTGAAAGTTTATTCCCATGATTGAATCGCCGATATTTTGTAAGGTGTATCTCTGTAACAAATCATTTACCGCTATTGATGGAGGTGAGTTAATTAGATCATCCGATATTAATTTAATAAGCTTTCGGGTATTCTCATACAACGGCTCCTTTGCAGGAAACTGGATGCTAGGAGTAAGTACCTTACGATATCGTTTCCAGTTGTACCCATGAGCACTGATTATGTTATCTCCAGTATATTGACTAAGTACCGAGTTCGGAATCTTTTTCTGATTTCCACATTTTGCATATACAGCTTCGTGTTTGAAGATTTCTGCCAAGTATTCTGGCTTGGTTACTATAATATTCCATCTTGAAGCAAAGTATATTTTAGCAGCCCCATGGGTTTCTAACTTTTCTCTTAGATATTTATTGTAAATTTGACACTGATCCAAACTTGTGTAACTGCCCAAAAATGAAACGTAGAACGGGATTGTGGGGATGTTTCTTGGGAAGTTTATCGGGGGTATAACAATACCAACTACCAAATAAATAAGGAATGTTACAGCTCCAATAGTAAGAAGTTGAAGGCCTGAACTGAGATCATGCATCTTAGATATTGTGAGGCATTTCTTCCACGAAATGAGAAATAAAGAATTTAAGTCCATTTAAATAGCATGAAATTGATCCCGTATTAAAACATGCCATAATATTTGGCATTGATGTGATTGTATTTATTAGTAGAATTTTTTTAATAAATAGTTTAACGAATTTATTATTCTCATTAACATAACATTTTCTGCAAATCTTCAGGAATTGCATTTCGGCACCATTCACGAAGATTTCATTCAACGAAGGAACTTGAAAATATTTTCACGTAATCTTTTCTGCTTATTTCCAAAAGCCTTTTATTATTCACATACTGTTGTTTCCCTTATCTCATACGTGGACAATTGGTGTGTAATTTCATATTGGTATCTTAGGAGGAAACTCGTGCACTTCTTGGCGAATAGATTCATGGCCCATCATTATTAGTATTAACTATAACTTCTAGTTAAGTAAATGTAATCAATCATTGATTGATTACACTGAGGATATAAATAAAATCAATATCTCCCAACCTTAGCTAGAGAATCACAACCAAATTTGTAACAATAGGATACCAAAATGACTTTGGACAAGGAAGATTGTTATTTCTCATCTACTGGCTCTAGTACTTTCAAGGAGTTAAGCATAAGACCAGAAACAATTTATGAGAGAATTAAGATGATATACAGTAGGGATGAGAAAAATATTTTAACAAAGAGAGAGTTCAACTATTCAGTTAATGACAGGCTCTTGGATGAAATTAAGAATGAAGCATTTAGAACTGAGTTGGATTCGATGATCGTCAGGGTAAATATCGGAAACGACTTAATTGCTTGGGAGCTCTACAAAGAAGAAACTTGGGTAGGGGTTATCACCAAAAAACTTCAAGACACTCTGTTTGATTCTTGGTTTATCAATTTGATTCTTGCTACATCTGCTTCTGTATTCCCAACCAAGGAACAACCTGATTACGAAATGATTACTGATCTAATTTCCGAATGTTTTGTTAAGGAGTTGAAGAATACTACAGAATATGATGAATGGAAATTTGCAGGGGAAGAAGCGTTTAAGAGTGCTGTCAGATTCTTCACCTCGCGAGGTGCAACTGTCGAAGCAGTTTTGCCCGCATTTCCATGCAAATCTTCTAACTTACTGAAGGTTGCAGGTCCGTTACCAGACATGGGTGAAATGTTGGCTATCGGAAGACTTATTGAATTTTCAAAGTTGTTAGACGAAATATATAGTCCCGGAATCAAAATATGGATTGTTAGCGATGGACATGTTTTTAGCGATTGTGGTATGTACAAATCAAGAAATATTATTTATCTGCAACATTTTTGCAGCCAAAAGAATTCATTACTAACAGAATATAGTTGCTGTCGACGATGATATGGTTGATGTGTATTCCCAAGCACTTCAAGAAATGTACAAATCCATGAAACCTGCCCATTCTGATCCAATTCAGTTTTGTTCTTTAGTGGACATTTTCTCCCTTAACAAGTTCAAATTTGATGTTAAACTTGTGGAGGATATAACTGTCGCACATTATTTGGGAACCAAGATAGATAATAAGGCCGAGGTTTGTAGAAAAGTGTTGATCAACAGTTGTGACACTGATGCAGGTAAATTGAAAGATGACATCAACACTCCAAACCATCCAAGATTATCTTTATTCAGAGGCTTTTCACGTTTCATGGCTGAAGATTTGCAATTTCATCCAGTTTGTACCGAATCTTCGAGGAAGAAGTTTAAGAAAGTAGTGTCGAAAGTTGCTTTTGAGATGATAAAGGTAAGTTTAAAACATTATAAAATTCAGTTCCTTCACATACTAACTTTGTTCTAGAGAAACGATGCTTACTCAAATTTAGTTGAATTGATTTTTCCGTTCCATTTAAGATTTTCCATCCATGCTCATAACAATTCTGGGCCAAAGTTTGGTATCAAATTACTTGCATCGAAAGAATGCTTTGTTATCAATTCACTTGAAAATCATGACCAGCCTCTCTTGTCAGATTTGTTACATATTCCTACCCCTTGGCATAATTCTATAGTCGAAATCGACGGCAAAGAAACTGTTTATGCAATTAAGTCGGGCCAGGTATTAGAAGGGTTTAAAGAAGGTAAAGGTAAAGGTGGTTGGAACAAGGCCAAACTTTGTTTCGAATTCAAGAATGTTAAAGCGACTTGAATACCCTGACATATCCGCCCTAAACCTTCGAATTTGAGCTTGTTTTGCCAAAATTTCGTCTTGGTTTTATTCTGCCAGTGTTAGTTTCCATGCGTAAGATGAATTAGTATTTTTTTTATATATGTTCTTACGTAATTTATAAATTGTTGGTGCTTCTTTTGAGTTCCTGCATGTACCGAACGTAGACGATTTATACTAAACAGTCTCAAACATACATCTATAATCAAATACCCATCACAAACTTTCATTGATATGCCACCGTCACCATTACAAATCAAAGTCAACGCTTTGAAAAGATTAATCAAAGAAGAAAAGTTGTACAAGCAAGAAGTTCAAGAACAAGTCCAGTATGTTGAACAAATGAAAAAGAACAATGCTGATGAATACGAATTCAAGAAACAAGTAGAAGTGTTAGATGAAGCTAAGAAAATGGTACCTGAAGTTACCAAGAAGATAAGCCAACACAGAGAAGCTTTAGCCCAATTCTTGGAATCATACAAAGGTGAAGATGATGTTACCGAAGCTAAGGAATTGGTAGCCTAAATACTTTAGTCAAATTTGTATGTTATCAAATCTACACCAATTTCAGATAGAAACTAACATGTATGGTAATTTTAGAATATGTATGAACATTATACAAAAACAATTACTTAATTTTAGCAGAGTTTAGGAATTGTAATCACTCCAGGTTTAATGCTCTAAGATGGTCAATTTACCAGTGACAACAACGTTTTCCAAGATGGAACCGTTCGGAATATCGATTTTTTCACCATCATTACAAACAATGATAACAGTACCCTTCAAAGTAACACCTCTGCCTAAATTGACGTTACCAGTGATTGTTAAGTGGTCTAATTCCAAAATCTTTGGCATGTGTGGAATTCTAGATTGGAAACCACTGACCTTCTTGAAGTGGGAGCCCAATTTGATCAATGGATTAGAGAAGCCATCTCTAGTTGGATCCAACTTCAATGCACCATGTTCTAAGAAGAATAAGTCAGACTTCACTAATAATAAATCGGAACAAGTTTTTACTGGTAAGAATCTAGATCTTGGAACAACAACACCATGTGCACCCTTGAAGTGTCTGATAGCAGCACCTACGGCAGTTTCCAATTGCAAAACATTAATGTCAGAGTTACCAATGGAGATGGTCTTTTGGTTTGGAATAATTTCGGCTTCAATTGCATTTTGTTCAACCAAACTCTTAATAGCTCTCAAATTTATCCACAAGTTATTTGTGTTGAAATTTTTGAATTTTTTGATACTTTTGAATTCTTCAACATGTTCTTTAGGAACTTGGGCGATTTCTAATAATCTGACTTGACCTTCGTAGTTAATCAAAGTACCACCCTTGACATCAGCTCTAGTTTTGTCGGTCAATTCCATAATGTACTCAGCACCGGTTTCAATCATGTGGTCCAAGATCTTAGTATCAACAGTAGCACCCAAGTTGTCACCATTAGAGACGAATAAAATTTCTCTACCTTGGGCCAAAAGGGCATCCAATTCACCAGATTGAACCAAGGCTTCGAATAAATCACCATGACCAGGTGGGTACCAAGCTTCTAAGTTGTCATCGAACGAGTCTGGAACTGGTAACAAAGAGTCTTTGTATATACGTGGGAATCTAGATTGGTTGAAAGTCTTAACTCTGATCCTGTGACCTTGGTACTTCTTGATAATTTTGGCGGTATCAGCATCAGTGTTGAAAGAGTTCATCAACAATAATGGAACATCGGAATCGTACTTACGATTCAAGTGTTCAATTTGCCTGACCGACAAATCTAAGAAAGTGTTACCATCTCTGACTTCAATAACAGATTTTGGACCAACACAACCCATGGAGGTACCTAAACCACCATTCAATTTCAAAACAGCAAGTTTGGATAAGTTGACAGATTTGGAGTCACCCAAGGAGTCGTATTGAACAACTTCATTTGGAGAAGGAGACTTGATTTTGTCCCATTCTAAGGTGTTACCTGAAGCCTTGTCGGATAAATACCTTCTGAAAAGAGCAAAGAATGAATCCATTTCATTTTCAAATCTATTTTGAGAATTGGAATCACCGACGGTATCAGCCAAGGTGTTCAAAGCATTACGCATTTGAGAAGCTGCAACGGTAGTAGCAGTGTTATCAAAAGCCTATATGGTTAGTATCTAAGTTTCAATACAAACCGATCTATATTTTGAACCAGACTTCCAACACAGACTGGTGGAGACAGATCTCGGACTATATCTGGGTTTGAAAGAGAGGGTAACTAGTAGACTTACATAAGTGGATTGAGTTTTGTTATGTTTCTTGGGGGTCGCAACGGTAGCCATGTTGTTGGAATATTAATGAAATGAAATAGTTGATAGTATGGAATGGAAGTTGTAATTTATGTTACAGAAATGGATTGGAGTTGCAGCGTGTGTGGTGCAGTTGTCGGAAGGTCGTGTCCCGCCAATACAATAGATCTAAACAAACGCACAAAATTGACAACTTGAATGGTGTCAACAACTCTGGGTTTGCATTGTTTCATGTATGAAACTTCGAATTCGTGTCAGAATTCCATCCAATCCCCCTAAGCTATGTAGTTTAACCAAAGGATCAGTAGTTCGGTATTGCTATCACACTTTTCCCGTACCCCTTTTTTTTCAGGTCACATAGTATTGGATGGTGTGATGCATGGTCCCCACTTTAGAGGGGGGAATAAGACGCATAACCCTCCGCCAAAAATTGTTGGTCGCAATATTGCGAATGCTAGTATGGAGTACAACGCGATGTTACTTCCTCAGGCGGGTGCTTGTTCTAGACACCTCATTTCTTCAAATTTGTAAGTACATGCTTGCATAGAACATGGGCAATTACAATTGATTTCGGCTATGCTTACGTGGACTGAAAAATTTGCATCTCGTCTAGTAAATTCTATCTTGTAAACTAATCTAAGTTTAAATTTCGTTGTCCTATTTTAAAGTTACTCTAGCGAATAATTAAACGTGAACTCAGGGTTGAATTTGTTGCTAATTATATTTTCAGTGAACACAGAAACCAATGAAAAGAGAGTTCCTCGTATAACGTCATATTAAACTAGGCTATCATCTTCTATGCATACCTCATAAATAGTCCCAGTGGCCGAGTGGTTAAGGCGACGCCCTGCTATCAGCAGTTAAGGCGTTGGGTTTTACCTGCGCAGGTTCGAATCCTGTCTGTGACGTCATTTATATTTTTCCTCTTTTTTGTATTCAATATCGAAGATTTCTCTTTTTTTCTCATGTATCAATTTTTTGCAACCTTTTACCAATTTTTAATTAAAATTTGTTACAATATTATGCTTGTTCCTTTACGATCATTCTAGTTTTATTATTCCATATATCACGTCTATTACCTTCAGCTACTTTATACTCTGTCCTGGAACCAAATATCCAACAAATAGTTGTACTTAGCTTGAATTGTTTCGCTCAAATCATACAGCAATCCACGATATCCAGATAATGGATTACCAATGATGTCATAGGTACACCAATATGTATAGCCAGGATTAATCCCTGGTATATCCTGCGCTATCCACGCTTCATTCAGTTCGCGATATTCTGTCTCATATATGGGTTCCTTAATAGTAGGTGGTTTAAGAATATTGGATATATACAACGGATTCTTTTCAATCATTCTACTGAAAATATTAGAATCAATCTCTTTTTCACTTGTCTTAACAACTTCTTCTCCCACAGTTTGTTCTACCTGTTTGACTTTGGGTACGCTGAATTTTTCCATTAAGAAAGAACGGAACGCATTCCCACTGTCTCTCCATGCATCTAATTGATGCGAAGTAACATACAACAATGTTGAACCATCTTTTTCTGAAACTTGACCCCAAGATGCACTACACATTTCTTTTGACATGGATACCGTTTTCGGAAGGTTTTCTCGTGGTGTAAAGATGCCCACAGAAACTGCATAGTCAGAATTGAAATTCGGTTTATGACTCGTTCCTGCCATTTCTTGACCTATCCAAATGAACTCTGGACTTATATCTCCATCAGAAGTATCAAGTCTTACCTTGAAAAGTTTGTGAATTTGGGCCGAAATACCGAGCAACAATCCATTGAAAACTTTACGTTTATTCATTACCATTAACGAAGGATCGATGAACTGTTGGAATTGTTCTTCCCAAAATCTCTCTGAATCCACTGATCTTTTTCTTCGATGAATTCCGAAATATTCATGATCATTCTTTGATGGCATAAGGTTATTCTTTAATAAATTGGTCACTTCATGGAACCCTGGTGGGACCCTTCGTAGCTTAAATGAATATGCAGTAGGACCTTTGAATAGGTATATACCATACTTCTTGAAGCTTTTAGTTTCGAAGTATTGCGTGCTCAAATCTTCCACCAAGGGAATCACATTTGGACTCATTATTATGAATTCTTCAAACGAATTGAAAATAGTAGCAAGACCGTAATTGAAATTAGGGTTTTCATATAATTTGAAGATTCCTGGATATTGTTTTGTATTTAAGACATCAGTCATATCCACAAACCAAATATCTTGTTTAGGATAATCCTCATTTGATGAGAACGGGCGAGGAATACCAGTGGAGTTCAACATCTGAAGAACAGAGTTTGGCAATTTGGAAAGCTCTGATCTGGCAACATACACCATTTGTTTCTTTTCATAATCATCTAAAGCATTTCCAACGTATGTGATCTGTATTGGTAATTCGTTTTTTAAGGCACGTAATACTCTTATTAATCTTCTAACATTATCAAGAGTCTTCTTACTAGACCGATAAACAGGTATCACTATACCTCTTCCATTACTTCTTTGCTTTAAACTTTTCAAGAAGCAAGTAGAATCAACACCTGAAACCAGATCATACATAGGTAATTCATTTGATGATAAGACTTCTCTTCTCCAATTCTCAAACTTTGGTAATTCTAATGATAAAAAGGAATAGATACGCGTCTCTTGAACTTTACATGAAGGATCAGTGACATCCTCTTCAAGAAAACACTTACCCCATATTCTTTTGTGATTGAAATCCTGTACCATTCGTTTTTCATAGTTATGAGTTAAGCTTGTTTCTGTAATGAAATCATTTTCAATTTGTAAACGATGCAGGTCAGTTAGTATCAACCCTTTCTTTGCTAATTTTCTTTTCAATTTATAAGTTCTGTCTCTCACAAACTTTTTCTCATTATAAATCAAGCTATCAAAGTTGAAATCTAACATTTCAGGAACGGTCAATTGATTCTCATTTCTAAATAATTGATTGAAATATTTTGTACATTTTGCAGGAATATCATCGATATTATCATGATTCCATCCTTTGTAAACATCGTTTGTAAATGTCGATCTTTTACTAGTAATGTCTGTTTTTGGGAGTATGACCTGTGCTTGTTCTTTTGGTACATAGATAATGGATATGAACATATACAAGATCAAGAAAAATGTCACTATAATAAACACAGCAGACTTTCGTCTAAAAAATATATTGTAACACCATCTTTGTAAGTTTTTAATCATCATAGTATGAAACGAACTTTCCCGTCAACCATAAATATTATTTTAAGTGGTATCAGTATATAAATCAATGACACAGTAAATTATACTAGACGTACTTTTAGCCACTGTTAGAAGTGCGTGCGATGATAAATGGCATTTCTTATTATATCCAGATACTCATGATTGGACCACAAATCCCTTTAGAATTGCGTAAAAAGAAGACTAAAAGTGATAAGGAGTTAAAACCAGAACTACAAAGAGCCCCTGATACTTCAAAGAATCTAAAAAGCGATTCAGAGAGCTCAGATGATGATAATGATATAGTTGGACCCAAATTGCCAATACCCAACGTTTTACCAAACCAAGAAGAGAACAAGATTGGAGCAGCATCACAGTCATCTCTATTGGAGCTTCATCAAAAGAAACTAAAAGAAACTAGCTTTCCTGAAAAGAATAGGATCAGCAAGTATGAACACAATAAAAGTTTAAATGATGAAGTTAAAGGTGAAATCTTACGTAGAATCAACGCAAGTGGAGGTTTAAAGGATAAGTTTACAAAGGGAGAACAATACTAGGTCCTCAATAATATAGACAAATCAAATTATATTAAATACAGTAAGTTCATATCATGTTCGTTAATCAATCATTGGCTCCTACATATCAGTCTTGACTGATTATCTATATTGTTGTTTTTCCAAACACAGTGTCTAGTTCATTAACATCTTTATTATCAGTAGGTGGGGCTACCTGTGCTTTTTTGATGGGCTCCATTACTCCATCAAAAGAAAACCCAGGAGCCACTTTCATTTGCAGTGATTTGATCCATTCCTCAAATTTTTGTATTTCAGAACCATCGTCGGTAATCTTTTGTTTTAATTCAAGAATCTCCTTATGCCATTGGTCTAAATCTTGTCCTGAAAGGTTGATTTTTGGGGGTATGCTCGATGATAACGTAGGTATCAATTTACCATAGTTTGTATTAAGGGTGACTGGTTTGGGTGGTTGAAATGCTGGATTCCTTACTAATGGAATCTTCTCTAATATAGAATCAGCTAGATGTTGTGTTAGTAGTCTATATCAATATAATAATCTTATATTAGATTGCATACGTTTATCTGTATCATTCATTGGGATTGATACTTGAAGTTCATATTGAATTTCGCACTTGATATATAATCACCAACGATTCACACTACTCTACACACACACACATATAATTGTGGTCTTTTCAAAGGTCTAATGGATTTTAATATTATTATAGTACACAAGAGACGACATTACTGAAGAAGGATTGAAATCTTGATGGGAAATAGGAGTTAATTTTCCGTTTAATTATCCTTGTAATGACGAATCAAAATATAGGCATTCTCCTGCTTCAAGTTGGACAATGAACGGTATCCACCCTCTAAACGCATTAATAAACCTCCAAATGAAATGTATACCGACATCTTGTCATCTCCTTCGTTTTCTTCGAACTTGTAAACAGTTCCATACATGACATAATCGTAATCATCGGCCAAGGAAGAGTCACCTTGCTTAGGAGGCCTCCATGAACCATTAGAAGTCAACATTGAGGATTCATTACCCAAAGATGATGCTAATGTAATGGTTAAAGAATCATTGGATTTAACAGGGAAGAGTTCCTTGTTGATATCCAAGGTGATTTTAATTTCCAGGGAAGTTGACGAGTGTCCTGTTATACGAGAAACCTTGTTGTATCTGGCCGAGTCAGTGGACTCGACAATGAACATATCTTCAAATAAAATACCCGACATTATTGATTATCTTTGAAGTCCAACTGGAACTAGTTGAAAGTTCACAAATTTTCGTTGATTGATGAGGAAGAATAAATAAAAATTTGTCTCATGTGACTACACACGTGACCAGATCAAGATGTCTCTTACTTACATAAGCCTCAGACAAATTTAGAATAATTGTAAACAGCTAATTATAGGCTGAGATTTGAGTATGTTTCATTAGGAAATTATCAAATCATTTATAAAGAAGGAGAACACATTTGATATTGACAACAAAATGGAAAAGGTAACAAAGGAATCGAGAACAAAAAGACTTATCCTAGTATATTTAGGTATATTTACTATATTTATTACCACCTACCTTTATTATACCGATGTGAAGCCTTCAAGCTTAGTAAAATTTGTTACCAATGAAAGCAGTGTAACGTACTTTAATGAATTTGATGCCAACAATGAATATGATCATATTTTAGTCGAAAGAGCTGATGATAATAGTGGAGATAAGAAGAAGGACGACAAAAATAGTGCTAGTCATTGGCTTAATATGCCAGTAATTAGAGTAGTGATGGTACTTTTCGGATTTATATTCCTCAACATGTTAGCAATTACTATCCATCATATTTTCCAACTTTTAACCAGACTGGACAAGAGTTATAGAAATGTTGAACAAGATATATCTCCATTTTAGTGGAACATACTAAATCATTGTGAGTTACGAGAAATTGAGGACCGGGGTGAGAGACAGTATGACGATCCTTAATCCCTAAACTAAATCCAAAAGGTTCTTTTTGTACAGAAATGATTACTTAATGTCTCTAAAGACTTAATGTTTAAAGTCGGAAACTTTGAAGGCTCAAAATTAAACCTACAATTAAGGTTGTATGTTTCTTGCGGTTGCTTCACAAAGAGCAACCGAATATTTATATATTCTTTCAAGAGGGTTAGACATAAATATTATCAGTGTTAGTATATGCCGAAGTCAATTTTTAATTTATTATTCCTGAGTAAAATTTAATTATAAATTGTACTATTATTGTATTAATTTACATCGGAAAATCCGAATTGTTCTTTATCAAAGAAAATATCGGAAATCGCCGATTGGGAATCTGGCGCACATTTTTTTTATTCCAAATATAAAAAGCGGTGGTTCTTATCACCAAATTATTAATTTGCACTTATTCAATTTTATCTGACATTCTAATTGAAAATATGTCCACATCCTTGAGTAGACGTATCCTCCAAATCAGCTGTGCTATTGTGTGGTGTTTGCTTGCTGCTGGACCTGTCTTTGGATTTGCAGCATTAAAACCGATACTTATCAAGGAACATATCTATGAGGGAAGATGTAACACTAAAGCAACCAAAGAAGATAAAGAGTTGGGATTGTTGTGTGGTGAACAAGATTTGTCATTGAATTTCTTATTTACTATTGCGTGCATGGTAACCAATATTTCTGCATTACCGGTAGGATCTATTTTGGATTCTTTCGGACCTCAAGTCACTGGTATTATGGGTTCAGTTATTTTGGGACTTGGATCTCTTTCATTGAAATTTGCATCTAAACTAGAAGTTGTCGATGGCTATTTGATCGGATACACCTTATTGGCTTTAGCTGGTCCGTTTGTCTTCATTTCTTGTTTCCAATTGGCGAATAGTTTCCCAAAAAACTCTGGTTTGATTTTGGCTCTTTTAACAGGTGCTTTTGATTCTTCCTCTGCATTATTTTTGATTTATCGTATCGTCTACACTAAGATTGGAGCCGTTACTCTTGACCAATTCTTTTCCTATTATCTTGCAGTACCATTATTTATCCTTGTATGTCAAATTATAATAATGCCAAAGGATTCGTATAAAACTATCGGGACCTTGGCAAAGATTGCTGAAACCGGAATTGACGAAACAGGTAAGCCAATTAATGTTGATTTGTTATTACCTGAAGATAGAAATTCTCCAGCGGAAATTGTTCACCAACCAACCATTTCTGAAACTACTTCGTTATTGATGAGAAGAGCTTCTATGACAAGAAGGGAATCAACCGTGCTGAGAACTGCTTCTATAACATCGATAAACTCAGTCAAATCAGTTTATGAACAAGATGCTGACCACAAATTGGTGGAATCAACCGGTGGTACATTTGGTATTCTACATGGATATGGGATCACCGAACAATTACAATCACCTTGGTTCGTTTTGATGGCTCTATTTACCACCATTCAAATGTTACGTATTAACTATTTTGTGGCCACAGTTAAAGCTCAAGAGAAGTATTTATTTGGCAGCGAAGAAACGGCAGTAATGATCAATCATTTTTTTGATTTGGCTTTACCATTAGGAGGATTGGCCTCTATTCCGTTCATTGGTTTCATTTTGGATAACTTTACAACTTTGACCATTTTAAGTATTCTTACTGTTATCTCGTTAATTATTGGGGTTTTGGGATTGGTTGCTTGGCTTCCAGGTACTTATATGGGCATCTTATTACTTGTTGTTTATAGACCATTCTACTACACCGCAGTTAGTGACTTCTGTGCTAAAGTGTTTGGTTACGATAACTTTGGGACTATTTACGGTACTATCATTGCATTTTCTGGTATTTGCAATATCCTCACTCAAGTAATGGACAAGATAACCCATGAAGTATTTAACATGAATCCTATTCCAATCAACTCGTTATTGACAGTGTTAACTGCGGTTTTTGGAGGTGCCTTGATTGGATTTGTGAGATCTCAAGAAATGGATTTGAAAAGGAAGAATTTGGAATTGGAAGCTCAAGAAGCTATCGACAGAACCATACCTCATTAATAAAGTTGCTAAAGTACTTATTTATTCATTTACTTCAATAATACAAAATTTAAATTTAAATTATATTCATTATGTTCTAATACAGGCTATTTGATATCCTTTGTTTTCGACTTTTTTTTTCAAGTTCACGGACCAAATCTGGATCCAACCCAATTAATTTTGGTACTACTTCGACAGGCGTACTGTTGAAGGAATGATTGACAGTATCATATTTATGCAAATTACTAATTTCGGAAGTATATTCAGTAGAGATTTTAGTTTCTACCTTCTTTCCAATTTCCACACCTAAGTTCTCATCCTTGATCTGTGGGTCTTCTGAGATGACTCCTTGCTTAGATGGAAATCCAACTAAAATTTGATCTAGTTTGAATGGAACCGACATTATTACTTTTGTGTCTTCTTCTTTTCCTTTTCAGCCTTTTCGATTTGTCTTCTGGAACCCTTAATGAGTTCCAAATGACCAACTCTGCTAGCAATCAACTTTTCAGTGGAGTTCAGTAATTGTGCTTGATGAACCTTGGTCAATTTCTGGGCTTCTTTAGGTTGAGATCTTCTTGGTTTAAGATTTCTTGGAGCTGCTTTCTTTGGGTTCAGGGATTTCTTGGTGACTCTACCTGGACCTGGTGTAGCTTTGCTCTTTAAGTTGAATTTTCCTTGAGCCATATTATACCCTTCTAATAGATAGATTAATCCTTTACAAATATTTGATGAGGTGCAAATTGATAACAGGGATAGCATCGCTCAAAAATCCAGTTGCACGACCCATGCCCTGAGTCAACCAAAAATTTACTCGGGGACTATTAGCGATGATGCTCAGAAACTAAATCTCCAATCTTCCATAACTTCTCTTCAGTTACATCCACCCAAAAGCAAATTCGCCCATTATTAAACTCTTGGGATCATGAGTAAATTTCTTATTTTACCAGGGCCAAAAGCCTTGTCTCCATTCAGAGTCAATAACTTGATCCTGGAAATCGAAAAGAAGCTCAATCAGTCATCTATTGTTGAGGAAGTGTCTTCATCATACACGCATTATATTTCATTGAAGACTGATTTGACTGAAAAGCAAGTCGGATTGATTAAAGTATTGTTGCAATACGATACTCCGGTCGATAATTCCAACCAATTAACCTCTAAGTTGACCCAATTGTCTACTATTAGTGGTGATGGTGACTCATCAATTATTCAATTAGATGACAATACTCATTTGTTGAGGATTTTACCAAGACCTGGTACTATTTCTCCATGGTCTTCAAAAGCTACTGATATCGCCCAAATTTGTGGCTTGAACCAACAGGTTGAGCGTATTGAACGTGGTTTAACTTTATTGATCAAATCCAAAGCTGGTTCTGATCTTGGTTCTCATTTGAAAAATGGTGAAATTTTGACGTCTGTTTACGATAGAATGACTCAAGTAATTTACTTCAATGAAAATGCTCCAAAGTATGATGATTTGTTTGCCCATCATAGTCCTAAACCTTTGGTTCATGTTGATATCATCTCAAAGGCTTCCAACCTTTTGGAAGCTAACAAGGAGATGGGTTTGGCTTTAGATCAAGGTGAAATCGATTACTTGATTAATGCTTTCACAAATATCATTGGCCGTAATCCTACTGATGTGGAATTATTCATGTTTGCTCAAGTCAACTCCGAACATTGTCGTCATAAAACCTTCAATGCCGATTGGACCATTGATGGATTGAAGAAGGATCTTTCCTTATTCAAGATGATTAGAAACACTCACAGCAAGAACCCTCAATACACCATATCAGCTTATTCTGATAATGCCGCCGTTTTCGAAGGTCCTGATGGTTATGTTTTCACTCCAGACTTTGAAACCAAAAAATGGAAATCAATTAAGGAAAAGGTTCACACTTTAGTCAAGGTTGAAACCCATAACCATCCTACTGCTGTTTCTCCATTTGCTGGTGCTGCCACTGGTTCCGGTGGTGAAATTAGAGATGAAGGTGCTGTTGGTAGAGGATCGAAATCTAAAGCTGGTTTGGCCGGTTTCTCTATTTCTGATTTGAACATTCCTGGATTGCCTCAACCCTGGGAAAATGATATTGGAAAGCCTAATCATATTGCTTCTGCTTTAGATATCATTATCGAGGCTCCAATTGGTTCTGCCGCTTTCAACAATGAATTCGGTAGACCAGCTATTAATGGTTATTTCAGAACTTTGACCACTGAAGTTGAAAACCATAAAGGTGAAGCTGAAATCAGAGGTTTCCATAAACCAATTATGTTGGCTGGTGGTATGGGTGCTATTAGACCAGATTTGGCTTTAAAAGATACTAAGATTACCCCAGGAGCTAAGTTGATTGTCCTTGGTGGTCAATGTATGTTGATTGGTTTAGGTGGTGGTGCTGCTTCATCTATTTCTTCCGGTGAAGGTTCTGCTGCATTAGACTTTGCTTCTGTTCAAAGAGGAAACCCAGAAATTCAAAGAAGAGCTCAACAAGTTATCGATGCTTGTGTTTCTTTAGGTGCTGTTGATACTCCTATTCAATCTATTCACGATGTTGGTGCAGGAGGTTTATCTAATGCTTTACCTGAATTGGTACATGACAATGACCTTGGTGCCAGATTCGACTTGAGATCCATCTTGTCTTTGGAACCAGGTATGTCTCCTATGGAGATTTGGTGTAATGAGTCCCAAGAAAGATACGTCTTGGGAGTGGCTCCAGAAAACATGGAAAAATTTGCCAAGATTTGTGAACGTGAAAGAGCTCCCTTTGCAGTTGTTGGTGAAGCAACTGTCGAACAAAAATTGATATTGACTGATACTTTGTTAAATACTACCCCAATTGATTTGGAAATGTCTGTTTTGTTTGGAAAACCACCAAAAATGTCAAAGTCTGCTATCACACAAGACTTGAGATTGAAACCTTTCGAAACAAAATCTTTACAATTAGCTGATTCCATCCAAAGAGTTTTACAGTTGCCATCTGTTGGTTCTAAGAATTTCTTAATCACTATTGGTGACAGGTTTATTACTGGTTTAGTTGATCGTGATCAAATGGTTGGTCCATGGCAAGTACCTGTTGCTGATGTTGGTGTTACTGCTACCTCCTTGGGTGAATCAGTTTTGAAGACTGGTGAAGCTTTGGCTATGGGTGAAAAACCAACCTTGGCTTTGATTTCTGCTTCTGCATCTGCAAAGATGTGTGTTGCCGAATCTTTAATGAACGTGTTTGCTGCTGATATTCCATCATTAAACCACATCAAGTTATCTGCTAACTGGATGTCTGCTGCTTCTCATGATGGTGAAGGTGCCAAGTTATACGAAGCTGTACAAGCAATTGGTTTAGATTTATGTCCTGATTTGGGCATTGCTATCCCAGTTGGTAAGGATTCTATGTCCATGAAGATGAAATGGGATGACAAGTCTGTGACTGCTCCATTGGCTTTAACTGTCACCGCGTTTGCTCCTGTTGACAATACTTCGAATACCTGGACTCCACAATTGATCAATACTGGTTCTGAAACTGTCTTAGTTTTGGTAGACTTGGCTGCTAAGGTCAAGAAATCGTTAGGTGGATCTGCTTTGGCTCAAGTATTCAAGCAAATTGGAGACTCTGCCCCAACTGTTCACTCTCACAAGATCTTCAAGTCTTTCTTACAATCATTAGTTGTTTTGCACAAGCAATTCAACATCCTAGCATACCATGATAGATCAGAAGGTGGTTTATTGACTACTGTTGTTGAAATGGCATTTGCTGGAAGATCTGGTTTGGACTTAACCATTGGTGAGGATGAAGATTTGTTCACTGAATTATTCAACGAAGAATTAGGTGCTGTCTTCCAAATTGAATCTAAGGACTACGATGAATTTGTTCAAGTTTTCCAAACCAATGAAATTGATTCTGACTTTATTAAGATTGTCGGTAAGCCAAACTTTGCGAACCAAACTATTAACATTTCTCAAAATAATAGTGTTGTATATACAAACACTCGTTCCTCTTTACAACAATTATGGAGTAACACCTCTTATCATATCCAACAATTGAGGGACAATCCAGTCACTTCTAAACAAGAATATGATGCCATTTCTGATGACAAGAACCCAGGTTTATCATACAATTTGTCGTTTGAGCCAACTAAGACTGCTATTCCTGAAGGAAAGAAACCAAAGGTTGCTATTTTGAGAGAACAAGGTGTTAACTCTCAACAAGAAATGGCCTGGTCTTTCCAACAAGCTGGTTTCGAAGTTTATGATGTTCATATGTCTGATATCTTGTCGGGTGCTGTTTCCTTAGATAACTTCACAGGTTTAGCTGCTTGTGGTGGTTTTTCTTATGGTGATGTCTTAGGTGCTGGTGCTGGTTGGGCTAAATCTGTTTTATTCAATGAACGCGCTCGTTCTGAATTTAAGAGATTTTTCCAAGACAGAAGTGATACTTTTGCCTTTGGTGCTTGTAATGGGTGTCAATTCTTCAGTAGAATTGCCGAATTAATCCCTGGTACCGAAAACTGGCCAACTTTCGAAAGAAACTTGTCCGAACAATATGAAGCTAGATTTGTCATGGTAGAAATTGATGCATCTACCAAAAACAAGTCTATTTTCTTGCAAAGTATGAAAGGATCCAAATTGCCAATTGCCGTTGCCCATGGTGAAGGTAGAGCAAGCTTCAAGGATGCTGCTACTCAAGAAGCTTTCAACAATGATGTTATCAAATATGTTGATAATTACGGTAAAGTCACTGCTGAATATCCCTATAATCCAAATGGTGCCGCTGGTTCTATTGCTGGAATCCAATCTGCCAATGGTAGAGTGTTGGCTATGATGCCTCATCCAGAAAGAGTCACTAGAAAGGAATCTAACTCTTGGTACCCAAGAGAACAAGGTAAGAACTGGGGAGACCACGGACCATGGATTGAATTGTTCAAGTCCGCCAGGGAATGGGTTGGTGAGAACTACTAATTGATGTATAATAGTCTGTTGGAAAACGTTTGTTTTAATAAATGCATAAGTAATTAATAATCTAATAGCAGTAAGCATTCAGAATTGACTACAGAATATTGGGTGCAAATTACATAAGCATTTAGTCATCAGAAATAATTTGCTTGCAGGAATAAATTTTTTGGTAGTGTGCGATCCATGAAAAAATTTGAAAATTTTTTTCACCTCAGTATTGACACTGAAAAAAAAACTACCCAAATCGTTTTGATAGTTTCTTCTTCTCTTTATTATACAAACTTATTAAAATGGTCAGTGCTTTATTATCCAAGAAAAGAAAGTTGGTCGCCGATGGTGTCTTCTTTGCCGAACTTAACGAATTCTTCACCAGAGAATTAGCCGAACAAGGGTATGCTGGTGTTGAAGTTAGAAGAACCCCAACTAAGTTGGAAATCATTGTTAAGGCCTCTAACACCCAAGGTGTTCTTGGTGAACAAGGTAGAAGAATCCACGAATTGACCTCTTTGATTGTCAAGAGATTCAAGTTGTCTCAAGATGGTATTGTTCTTTTCGCTGAAAGAGTCGAAGAAAGAGGTTTATCTGCTGCTGTCCAAGCCGAAGCCTTGAAGACCAAGTTGTTGAACGGTTTACCAATCAGAAGAGCCGCTTACGGTGTTTTAAGATTCGCCATGGGTGCCGGTGCCAAGGGTGTTGAAGTTGTCATCTCTGGTAAATTGAGAGCTGCTAGAGCCAAGTCTCAAAAGTACGCTGACGGTTTCATGATCCACTCTGGTCAACCAACCAAGGACTTTATTGACATTGCTATCAGACACGTCTTGATGAGACAAGGTGTCTTAGGTATTAAGGTTAAGATTATGAAGGACCCAGCTCAAAACAAGTTTGGTCCAAAGTCTTTGCCAGATGCTGTCCAAATCTCTGAAGCTAAGGACGAAGATGAAACCATCCCAGCCCCAACTGTCAAGTCTTACGTTGAAGCTAAGAAGCCAGTTGAAGCTTAAGTGTGTATATAATTTAAGTACATTATTAATTAATCATAACTGGGTTTAATTCAAGTGTAAAAATGATTCTTATTACTGCTAAAGTCTTCACTTTTAAAGGTATTCTGTTAGGGTTGTTGCGGTTAGGGTCTACTAAATATTGTGCAATTGTAAACCTTACGTAATGTACTTCTGAAATATGTAGGTCCAATGGTCAGTAAGTTTCTCTACGCCTCGGATATACGGATTGGCAAAAGTTGGCACAATCGGGCCAATGGCAAAGTGATCATTCGCGTCATGTGACAAAACAAAACCCCTATAAAATTATAGCGAAGGTTTGAGATGGGCGAACCTGCCAAACTTCCGTTATAATATGTGCGTGTGAATTCAATTGTTCCACAATCAGAACAATCACCTAATTGATTGGTAAACTGGTTGTTACAGTCATCTGTCGGAAGTATTGGTCCGCAAAAAACCGATTTTTTCGGAGTTGAGTAGTCACTTTGAGCCGAAGGAACTGTGGTTGGATGCCACAACAAGCCCATTAACTTAATTGTGTAGCCCACATGATGACGATATAAGAAAGATTAAACAACAATCAGGATGCGGCCAGAATATATTCAGACTTCCACCTGGTTCATATTCACAAAGCCTGTAAATTATTGTAAGCAATTTTGTATGACATAATTTTTGTAAGCTCGGCCGCGGACTTCAACTTCCCCATGATGACTACGCAGAGAAATTAAGATTATATCGGCGCGGGTTATTGAGACGGAGATGGCGAGTGGGGGAGAAATCAATTATCTAGTATAAATATCTTTGGAAAGTACCAGAATTACATTTCCCATATACCACAAATTAACTACTTTTTATCCTATATGTCTGCTCCAGCCCACAACTTTTTAACTTTATCTACTGAAACCTCAGAACCATTTATTATCGATAATGTATCTCCAGTCTCATCTCCTACTTTAGAATCGGTTACCGAAGCTCCAATTGGAAACTTATCGCCATTACAAATCAGTATTGATTCTGTTTCCGATACAAAGACCACCAGATCCATGTCTATAATCGAGTTGAACTAATCAGGTTTATGATAGCTGATTACTATTTTGATAAAGATGTACTTTACAGAGGGAATGCTGTACCATGGGTTTTTACGATTTGATGATTTTATTTCGCACATTTCATTTTGGTTTTTATATACAATAAACGTGACTAAATAACATAACTATAGAACTGTTATAAAAGCAGTCAATGTAGATACTAGGACTCCGATGAATTAATATGGTGCAATATATATATATATATATATATATATTCATAATGGTCAACTAAACGGTCAAGCATCGTTTAGACATATAAGACAAGTTCTTTCGTTACTCACATGAAAGGGTAGAACTCGTTATACTTATGAGCATAATAAGCACTTGATGCACCCCCCAAAACTACCAATAATACTGGAATTGGCTTTTTGAAAGATGTTGGAACTGCTCTACTAATACCTGCTACTAATAAAGTGGTAGAAGTTCCCAAAGCTAATTCCAAACCGAATTCGGCATTTTGTTTCAATAGGTATCCGGCTCCTCCGTACAATGCTGCAAAAGTAACACCAGCAACTAAAGAAGGAAATGACCCCTTACGGACATAACCCATAACACCGCCAACGGCGCATAAACCTGATAATGTGAATGATGGATGTTCCATGTTTGATAAAGAGTAAAGTTTGGGTTGGTAAAAAATGGGTGAGAGAATTAGACTATTAATCGTCCAAGTCACATGACCGACTTGGCTACATTTTCATAAAATCAGCTACATTATTTTGTAGTAAACGAGAATATGGAGGTTAAATTGTTTCATTCCATTACAGGAGGCACTGGTAGTATAGAGCTAATTGAAATCTTCGAAACTGAAAGAGTTTACAAATAAACATCCGTTGTAAGGAATCGGATATGTGATGTAGCATGATATCGGTTCGTTTCGGTTATGGCCTGCATTCACAACTAATCATGCGACGAATCTAAACCCACTGTGAAATTTCGACAAAATTTCCCGAACGTGTCCTTCTCAGTGCCACAACAAGGGGCGGTGTTTAAAAGACATGCAAAAAGTGACAACACGTAAAAGTGGGATGTATTGTTACTATTTTAATGGAGAATAAATAGGTATACGGGTAGAGGTATGATTTACCATATATAGTAGATTTCCACATTAAATGGGTGATAGATACAAGATTTGTTGTATTTCAGCAATTTGAATGAAATTTGAATTTCATGACCACAGTTAATAGAAGTATCGATATTATACTGATCCATATGATTGCTGGATAAATCCTTTATGACATCTAAATAAAATAGTAAGAATTAGCACTCAGTCTTGACTTCTGCTAAATTGACTATTGAGATTCTTTTGAATCAATTTGGTTGGAATATTCGATTCGGATAGACATTTAGCAGCCCGTCACAATTTCGCTGACATAGCAAGGTTCAAACGGGATTTACAATGTGAAAGCTGGTGTCTTGTAGGGTATAGTAGAACTACACGAGCGTAGTAAATGTAGAGAGAGAGAGTGGGGGTGGGTGGGTGATATCCTATCATGGACGTGTGAGAGACCCACCAAACAAACAAAGCCAATTCAATCAGCACACAAAAAAAATCTTCACAGGTACCGGGGATAACTCTAGACTGTAACAAGGATTGGAAAGAGAGGAGAGAAAGATTCGAGACAGAAACTCAATCCTATCATCATGAATATTTCTGCAATGCTATCTAATGATAGTGCTACACCTCCACCATTAGTTTCATTAATTAATGGAAATGCTCGAGGAGCTGGAGCTGGCAATGGAAATGACGGCGGTAATAACGCTGTTCTTGGAAATGGTCAGCCTCATGGCTCTGGTAACATTCCAGATGGCGAATATGTCCAAGACGATGACAATATTGTTGGATCAATAGTCAACAACGCAAGTGAAATAATAGATGGAGATGCCGATATTGATCAAGATTATAAATCATTATTTGAAAACAACATCAGTGTGATGAATAACTTGGATCAGAACTTGTCTATCTCTAATATTGTTAAACTATTGAAGCTTGATGAAGCAAGATTAAATAATACGATGATGAAAACTTACGATTTAGGATCGAACTACATTGAAAGAGTAGTAGCAGAGGACATTTCGTCAAGAAACAACAAAATATCGGATACTAATAAAAACAAAGAATTACACCATCTTGATTCCTCTAAACCACTCCACCATAATACTACTAGAGGAAGAGAATTCAAATGGGGATCTACAAGGGAAATAAATAAAGTCGAACCAAAAACTAAAAGGAAGAAAGGTGGAGTAACTTCATCGCCAATTGGAGATTTAAAAAGTAAAAACAAAAAGGACGAAAAATCCAAAGGTAAAGGTAAAAGAAAAACCACTTCTCCAGCCGATGTTACGGAATCTCCACCTTCTAAACGTCCAAGACGTAAAACTGAATCAACTATTATTGAAGAAGATTTGTCAGACTCTGGTTCTAATAAGATCAAATTGAAATTAAATGTTAAGAAAGAAGATGAGTCCAAGAAATCAAATAATAAGGAACAAAAGGCAATGGTTAAACAATATGATAATACTTATGTTGCTATTTGGAAAGATTTGTCAAGAAAAGATGGTCCAAAAGTCAGTAGACTTATGCAGCAATCTACTCAAGCCAAACTTATCAACTTAAAGAAGACGTCTATTTTAGCAGCAAGAGAAGCAAAGAGATGGCAACTAAAGAATAATAAGGGTCAAAAAGATTTAACAACGAAAGCTAGAAGAGCAATGAGAGAAATGTTCAACTTCTGGAAGCGTAATGAAAGAATAGAACGTGAATTACGTAAAAAGCATGAAAAAGAATTAATTGATAAAGCAAAGAGAGAAGAAGAAGATCGTGAAGCTAAGAGACAATCAAGAAAGTTGAATTTTTTGATCACTCAAACTGAATTATATTCACATTTTATTAGTAAGAAAATCAAGACTGAAGAATTGGAAGGAAAAGATTCTGATCCAAATATAAAACTTAAATCTAACTCAGAGTATGATAAGTACACTGGTGTTGATGGAAGTACCACTCATGATATTAATACTCTTGATTTTGACAACGATGACGAAGAAGCCTTAAATAAAGCTGCTGCTGCTAATGCTCAAAATGCATTAGAAGCCGCTCAGTCCAAGGCAAGACAATTCGATGATAATGATCCTCTTAAGAACCCAGATACAAATGGAGAAGAAATGAACTTTCAAAATCCTACTCTTATGGGAGATATCACAATTTCACAACCAGATTTATTAAAGTGTACTTTAAAAGAATATCAAATCAAGGGTTTGAATTGGTTGGCCAACTTATATGAGCAAGGTATTAATGGGATTTTAGCCGATGAAATGGGATTGGGTAAGACAGTTCAAAGTATTTCGGTCTTATCATATTTGGCTGAAACTCACAACATCTGGGGACCCTTCTTGGTCGTTACTCCAGCATCAACCTTACATAATTGGCAGCAAGAAATCACAAAATTCGTCCCTGATTTTAAAGTCCTCCCATATTGGGGTAACGGTAAGGATCGTAAGATTTTAAGAAAGTTTTGGGATCGTAAGAATGTTAGATATGGAAAAGATGCCCCATTCCATGTATTGGTTACATCATATCAATTGGTAGTTGCCGATGCTGCTTACTTCCAAAAGATGAAATGGCAATACATGATTCTTGATGAAGCCCAAGCTATCAAGTCTTCTCAATCTTCGAGATGGAAATCATTATTATCCTTCTCTTGCCGTAATAGATTACTTTTAACAGGGACACCAATTCAAAATTCCATGCAAGAATTATGGGCATTGTTGCATTTTATTATGCCTTCATTATTTGATTCTCATGATGAGTTTAGTGACTGGTTCTCTAAAGATATCGAAAGTCATGCCCAATCAAATACTAATTTGGATGAACAACAGTTGAGAAGATTACATGTTATTTTGAAACCTTTCATGTTGAGACGTATTAAGAAGAATGTTCAAAGTGAATTAGGTGACAAACTAGAAATTGATATTTTCTGTGACTTGACAAATAGGCAAAAGAAATACTATCAAATGTTGAAATCTCAAATATCCATTATGGATTTGTTGGATTCTGCTAATAGCAACAACGAAGATGCGACATCTTTGATCAATTTGGTTATGCAGTTCAGAAAAGTTTGTAATCATCCAGATTTATTTGAAAGAGCTGATGTTAAGTCAAGCTTTTCTGTTGGTAGATTTGCGGAAACCAGTTCATTTTTAAGAGAAACCAATGATTTAGAAGTATCATACACCACTGAAAGTTTAATTAATTTTGAATTGCCAAGATTAATCTATGATGAAATTTTGACTCCCTCATTTAATAATAATGTTGGTTCTCAGAATAAGATATCTGAAATGTTTAATATTTATAATACAGAGAACACAACATCTGATAATGATGCATTTGGATGGCTCAAGTTTGTCGATTCATCAAGTCAAGAATTGAAACAATTAACCAAGAAGAATATAA
Source organism: Suhomyces tibetensis (assembly GCA_030570835.1). Taxonomy (NCBI): domain Eukaryota; kingdom Fungi; phylum Ascomycota; class Pichiomycetes; order Serinales; family Debaryomycetaceae; genus Suhomyces; species Suhomyces tibetensis. The sequence goes on from JAJLWT010000077.1 coordinate 29,685, forward strand.
TTGAAAGAGCAATTGATCATCAAAGGTATACTGACATTAATTATGATAAGGTCAACAGATTTAAGTATTTATACGAAGGTGATTATGTTCCTGAAAATAAGAAATTCTTGATAAGAGAGTATGAAAATGATTATTCTCAGTCTAATAATTCATTGTATCTAACACACTTACACTCAGTCCAAACTAAAGTATACGAGGATATGAGAATAAATTCTTTAAGTCCTGCAGCCGAACCAATTGCTTCAGCTCCCCCAATCAAAGTAAACTGCAGCACTTCATCTTTTTCACAAAAGATTAATGATACTTTGTTCGATAAAAATATCAGATCCAGCTTAATGCCATTATCATTAAATACTGAATATGAATTGATGTCTAAAAAGGTGCCTATCACCCAATATCCTAAGTCAAATATGTTACCAAGACCATTGAACAAACAAATTGATTATTCAAACATCCTGATGCCATCAATGACAAGATTCATCACTGATGCCGGTAAATTAGCTAAACTCGATGAACTTTTAGTTGAGTTGAAGCAAAATGATCACAGGGTTTTGATTTATTTTCAAATGACTAAAATGATGGACTTGATGGAAGAATATTTGACCTATAGACAACATACATACATTAGATTGGATGGTTCGTCTAAGTTAGATGACCGTCGTGATTTAGTTCATGATTGGCAGACCAAACCTGAGATTTTTATTTTCTTATTGTCAACAAGAGCAGGTGGGTTAGGTATTAACTTAACAGCAGCTGATACTGTCATTTTCTATGATTCAGATTGGAATCCTACAATTGATTCACAAGCTATGGATAGAGCTCATAGATTGGGGCAAACTCGACAAGTGACAGTATATAGATTATTAGCCAAGGGTACCATCGAAGAAAGAATGAGAGATCGTGCTAAACAAAAAGAACAAGTTCAGCAAGTGGTTATGGAAGGTAAGGCTATGATTAATAAGAAGGATGAAGCAGCTAATAAGAAGAAGGATGTTGCATTCTTATTGTTAGGTGGTGACGACAGCAGTTCTGATAAACTGGTTGATTCATCGAGTGTAAGTACTCCAGCTCCAGATGAAGTAAGAAGAAAAAAAAAAATGGAGGATTCTTTGAATACAAAGAAACTTGAAGAAATGTACCATGAAGGAGAAGGAAAGTTCTCTGGAACAGTTACTCCATCGGGATAAGAATCCAATTTTTCGGTGATTTTGGAACACTCAAACGAATGTATTTTAATTTTATGGAATGTATAAATATAATATTAGGTATATAAACTAACGTAGGCAATTGTATAAACCAACTGATACTTAGTGTACTTCATAGGATAATGTGAAGAATGATTGGCTAGCCAGTAAGACATCTATTCGATTATTTTGGTATTATTCATAAATCTTTAAAGATAAAATTTGGGAGATAGAACTGAATTACTTTTTAGTAAAAATCCATGTCATAACTTAACGGATCTTTTATTCCTCAATTTGACTTTCATCTATTGTATCCTTTCTGGGTAACGTCAGCTGCAATTCGGATAAGAACGACGCTTTTGAAAGTTCGGGATCTTTTGGCATCCCTTCATTGTTTATTGTTTTTTGTGTTTGATCACTAGCTCTATTGACTTTTTGAGTCAGTACATCGCTCTCCCTATTCATCCTGAGAATTTTATTGTCGTTTTCCAAGTTGTATAGTCGATTGAATGTTTCCTCTAGTTTAAGTTTGAGCTCTTCTTTGGTAATTTGCAGATTGATCTTTTCTGAAGGATAGTTCCCTTTAACTATACCATCCTCTTCTTCTCCCCCATAACTTGTTATATGGGTAGAGCTTATTAAATCAGAAAATCCACTGACGTTAGAATTAACGGAATTTAATGAAAATCGATTCGAGTTACGTAAATTGCCGAAACTGAGTTTCTTGTTTGTATTATTTGATAGTTGATCCAAAGTTAGTTGATTGTATGTTTCATATGTTGTAGGAGGAAGTATATTAATGTAGTTGTCATCATAAGAAACTCCGTTGGATTTGGAGTTTTGATTTGACTTACTTGAATTTGAGTCTGGATTTAGATTCGAATTACTATTCCTAATTGAGGATGCGCTACTGGATGAGTCCCTGTTTCTACTTACCTGTCCATTAGGCTCCTCAAATACCGTTAATAGTCCTAATTGAAGTCCAGTAGAGAGTCTCTTATATTTCTTACCGGAAGAATTAATGGGTGTTGAGTTGCTGGTCGCTAAATCAGATTCAATAGGAGATCTCAATAAAGAATTACCGTTTAATTGCGGACTATTCCCTGGCATTTTAAATGCAGATGATGATGTAGGGGGTAATGAATATCGTTTTTTGATGGAAGGATTATGGAAGGACTTCAATCCGAATCCATTTTCATTTATTGAAGTCCTTGGAGAATTAGAAGACAAAGAAGTCGTAGGAGATGATATTCCATTCAGGAGTTGTTGTTGTTGGTATATTTCATTGTTTAGCGTCATTAGATTGTTTTGATAAATTTCTTTAATAGTATTAATATCGTCACTAAATTTGTCAAAAATCATCAACTTCTCGTGAAGTTCATCAATGTTGTCCATGGACTTTGTTGATTGATTATATTTGTGGAAAAACTTGAGATTTGTGGTTAAATTCGATAGTTTATTGATCATTGTTAAAATTCCGTTCAGTTTACATTCCTCGGACCTATTTTGCCCTTGTACATCATGATTCATCGTCAACACGTCTTCATTTTGGGAAGTCAAGTTTGATTTATAGGGGGGTTTACTGTTGTTTTCAAACCTTTCAAATAAGGAATGGAAATTCTGTAAAACTTGATTATGTTCTTGGAAGATCTCTTTTAGTGTATCGAACTTCTGTGTTGAGTTCAAATGAACTGATTCACTGAGATTAATTGAAGCCTCATTCAAATTTAATTCATCCAAAAGTCGGTATACGAAAAGATTTTTTTTAATGGGGAATTCATTCACGGTTAACAATTCACATACCAATACCTTTCTTAACTGATTGAACTTATTAATATTGAACACAATCTCTTCAAGTGGATGGCTTGCATTCATATCTTTGCTTTCCAAATCACTAATATCTTGTTTTTCGATTTGATACCCTTGATAGTTCTGGCTCAAGATTTCTACATTGATATTGTTAAGATTACAATATTTTTCGAATAGATCACCGTTTAATATAGGAAGGAGCTTTGTGATAGAATTTCTCAAATTGAAGTTCAAAAAATTCAAAGTATGAAGTATTTGATCTTTTAGATCATTTCTATATTGAACGATTTCTTCATTCTGATTAATTTGTGTTTTTTGCAAGAATTGAAACATATCCAACTCTTTAAAAGCAATAAGATTTTGGATGAGTTTCTTATTAAGTTTATAGTTTGATAATAGGAATTGATTCAACTGTTCAATATTTTGGTTGGTTTTAACGTGAAGATTTAATTTTTTATATTTAATCAACTTGGTTGCAATTATTAAGATGATCTTGAATAGTTTTAATTGATTAGTAGGGGTCATTCCTTTATGTGGTGTATGTGATCTGATCAGTGTGTTTGAAGATAACTGGCGTTGTTTTAATAAAAATATGATCAAATTTATAATAATTATGATGTAGGTTGGATTATTCAATTTAGATGAGTACTTTAGCAGATAATGCTTATTCAATATACTTAACTTTGATCCATCGAAATTCAAATCTGGAATATAATATTGATATTCAAAATCTTGTTGTTGATCTGTTTTAATCTTGTTTTCAAGAATATTCAAACACTGATCATTTTTGGATAAAATCATGGAGTCCTCTAACAAATTTGAGGTTATCAAGTTGTACTTGAATTTTTCCCAAAACACCTCATCTATACTTTCTAATGTTAAGTACTTATGAATGTATTTAGTAAAGGATTCTGTATTTGGAGGAATTTGGTTAACATTGTGCTTTTCATAGTAATATTGAAAATCCTGGTTCAGACTGAAGGTATCATCTTGTAAATTGGATAAAGGAATATTGGGTCTTCCATATTCATATCTTTGTGCCAGACTGATGGACGCCGTAGGTGTAGTTTCTTCTATTCCCCAATCACTGAAATCCATGCCATTCTTGGATAGATAATGAGATAAAGGGTTTAACCTATCGAAATTCATCTCAAATCATCCGACGTTCAAGCAGGAAAAATTGTTCAACTATGGTAATGTAAAGAACGAATTTGAAATCCAACTCAATGCTAAAATAATTCTTCTATATAAGTGGAGTACAAAGGTGTTATGATTTGTGTTTTGATTTTAGATTTATTGGGGGAGGGCTTGCATGCAGTGCTATTTCTATCAGAACCAAGCACGTGAAAATAATGCATTACCGAATAATTGCACAATAATAAAGAATCTCGTATAAGGGCCCTCCCTCCTGCATGCTTTATCACCTCCTTAATATTAACCTGTACGGGTTGTCTACCTCCAAATCACCGTGATGGTATCACAACCACCTTATAAGTCTGCCATAACTCTCTTCAGATAATTCTAACTTCTATCTAGACATGGTTGACCTGAACGCTGGAATGCTTTCGCTATTATTTGGTCGTCTACGTCAATTTTGAACTGAATTAATTACACTGTTAAATACATGGGAGAGAGAATTGAATAGCAGTTGAAAAAGTAGACTCCTTCTCAGTACCCTCTAACTAAACCCCGGACCGGGACCCATCAGACTAAACCAATCTGAATCAAGTAATCCGACACCCATATTTGCGTTGAGTGTAGCGTCTTTCAAAGGATCCATTGCCATAATGTTAGTGTCCTTATGATTTGCAAATGGTCCATTATTGAAGTTCATGTTTTCTCCTTGGTATGCGTTGAAGTTAAATTGTTGCGCATTTTGTGCTTGTTGTTGTTGAATAAACTTCATCCTCTTTTGTTGTAATTGATACTGTAAGTTGAGCTGCTGCTGCTGCTGTTGTTGTTGTTGTTGTTGTTGTTGTTGTTGTTGTTGTTGTTGTTGTTGTTGTT